>JAOTQJ010173718.1:0-24652 GCA_025642045.1 Solanum sejunctum | reverse complement strand
CTTTGAATTTCTTGTTATGTCATTTGGGCTAACGAATGCACCAATAATTTTTATGGATCTGATGAATAGGGTATTCATTCCATTCTTGGATTTGTTTGTGATAGTGTTTATAGATGACATTTTGGTATATTGAAGATCAGAAGAGGGCCACACAAATCACTTACGATAGGTGTTACAAGTTTTTAGTGATCGATAGTTTTATGCCAAGTTTTCTAAATGTAAATTTTGGCTAAAATTAGTGGCATTTTTGGGTCATATTGTGTCCGATGATGTAATAAATATTGATTCGCAAAAGATAGATGCTGTAAAAGATTGGCCAAGACCAACAACACCCACGGAAGTTCGGGGCTTCATAGGTTTGCCAAGTTATTATAGGAGGTTTGTTGAAAGTTTTTCTTCTATTTCTGCGCCTCTAACAAAGTTGACACATAAGGCAACCAAGTTCCAATGGAATGATGCATGTGAAAGGAGCTTCTAGGAGCTGGAAATCAAGCTAACTTCTGCAGCTGTGATAGAACTTTCAGAAGGCACTGAGGGGTATGCAGTATATTGTGATGCTTTAGGAGTTGGATTAGGATGTGTACTGTCATAGCATGGTAGGATAATTGCTTATGCATCTAGACCACTATGACCACGTGAGAAAATCTATGCAATACATGATCTTGAGCTAGCAACAGTTATGTTTGCTCTGAAAATATGGTGCCCCTATTTATATGTGGTTCAAGTTGACAGATATACTGATCATAAGAGTTTGCAGTAAATTTTTCAATAAAAAGACCTAAATTTAAGACAGCAAAAATGGCTAGAGCTAATAAAGGATTACGAAGTTGATATACTATACTATCTGGGGAAGGCAGTGGTAACCGATGCTCTGAGTCGTATGGAAATCATGAATATTGGTGTTCAAGCTGTAGTAAGTCAAGGAGTGGCCAAGAATCTACGTCAACTAGCTAGTTTTGGAGTTCATTTTCTTGAAACTCCAAATGAAGGGGTTATTGTATATAATGCAACAACGTCTGCATTAGTAATAGAGGTGAAAGAAAAATAGTTCGAGGATCTTGTTCTACAATAGCTTAAGGAAAAGGTGATTCAAGGTACGATAAAAGGCTTTGACCTTACACAAATCATATGTGGATGCTAGGAGGAGAGGACTGGAATTTTTACTAGGCGATGTTAATGGACTAGAATATTTTATTGCAAAAATAGATTATGTATGCCTGATGTTAATGGACTAATATAGAGGATAATGGAAGAAGCCCATCATTCCAGATATTTTATCCTTCCAGGATCAACTAAGATTTATCATGACTTAAAGGTAATTTATTGATGGGACGGCATGAAAAAGGACCTTGCAAAATTTGTCGCTCAATGTCCAAATTGCCAATAATTCAAAGTAGAGCACCAAAATCCGGGAGGTTATATGCGATGTATAGGGCTTCCAACATAGAAGTGGGATATGATCAACATGGATTTTGTTACTAGTTGCCTTGCTCATTTTAGAAGTTTGACTCCATATGGCTAATAGTTCGCAGACTCACGAAGTCAACACACTTCTTGCCAGTAAAGAGTGATTATACACCTGAAGAGCATGCCAAGCTATACCTCAAATAGAGAATCAGGCTACATGGAGTCCCAATCTCCATTATATCTGATTGAGGAGCTCAATTCACCACAAAGTTTTGGAAGTCCTTCCAAAAAAGTTTAGGGACACAAGTGAATTTGACTACAGCTTTGTACCCTCAAACAAAAGGTCAAGCAGAATGCACCATTCAGACACTTGAAGATATGTTGCTGTGGATCATTTTCCACTTATTGAATTTGCCTATAATAATAGCTACCACTCGAGTATCAAGATGGCACCTTACGAAGCTTTGTATGGAGGAACATGTAGGTCACCAATTGGATTGTTTGAAGTTGGTGAAACTGTCTTGCTTGGGTTAGATTTAGTACAACAAGCCATGGAAAAATTTGGGTAATGCAACAACGGCTAGACACAGCCTAAAGCAGTCACAAATCATATGTGGATGCTAGGAGGAGAGGACTGGAATTTTTAGTAGGGGATTAGGTATTTTTATATGTGTCTCCAATGAAAGAGGTTATAAATTTTGGTAATAAAGGAAAATCGACCCACGTTACATAGGGCAATATCTGATTATCAAGAAGTTCGAGCAGATTGCATATGAACTAGAGCTACCTCAAGAGCTTTCAATGGTTCATCCAATTTTTTATGTCTCAATGCTTCAAAAATGCATAGGTAACCCATCCCATATCACTCATATTGAAGATGTGCAAGTTACAGAAGATCTCACCCATAAATAGGTACCTATTGCTATTTTAGATCGTCAAGTTAAGAAGCTAAGGAATAAAGAAATAACTTCAGTAAAAGTACTCTGGAGAAACCAACAAGAAGAAGATATAACATGGGAGGCTAAGGACATGAAGAATTAAAAATACCCTTACTTATTTGAAGCTAAAAAGGAAGTTCAACATGCAGAATTGGGGCCTTAGTAGGTACGTGTGTTTGAACGATTATTGCGTTGAACATGGTTAAGCTATCTAATTATGCTAACATTCAAGGACGAATTATACTAAGGGGGGAGGTTGTAACACCCCACACCTTACATGTACATGTCCTATGTATATGAAAAATGATATGGCTTTGTCAAATTTGCACCTATTTTTAAAAGTGCTTGAATCACTTATTAGAGGGTGATATGTACATCTAACGCTTGAGAGGGTAGAGTGTATATAAGATTTAAGTCAAATTGAGGAGTTCCGAGCCTTAAATGAAGCGATATAAGTGAGGTGATTATAGGACTTAGGAAGCTAGTAGGAGAGTCACCTACTTGCTTAGATTAAATTTGCTAGCTAGATGGAGATGAGGCCTGACGTCGGATTTGTCCAAGTCCGATTATGAATAAAGTTTGTGTTAATGGTGTAACTTTAGCCTATATTTTAGCATCATAAATATAGTATATTTTTAGCCCAAGAATGATATAAAAAGAGAAAGGGGAAAATGGGCAGCAAAGGCCGATCAATTTGGAGCCCCTTAAGGCCCAAGCGAAAGGTGTAAGATGCTAAATTACTCACTTGAGAAAATAAGGCGTAAAATGTAAAATAAAGTCAGATAAAGAAATCCTTTAAAATGGCTTACAAGCAACTCTTACAAGTCATTTAACTTGGACCAAAAAATCAACTTTCCAAAGCTTTCTCTCTACACCTTTTTAACATTGCAAAGAAGCCACAAGGAGTCTTTTAGGGTTTTTTGAGAAGCCCTACACCTTATGGGTAAAGTTAAGTAAGAACACTTATTTGTTTAGTATTGTTTTCTCATAAAAAACAAGAGGCTAAGCTGATTATACCTTTGCTGAATTTGTTGGACAACATGTGTTCCAAAGGTTGTTGCGCATTTTTCTTGTGTATTTTGAAGCTTTTCTCTTTTTGGTTGGATTGATTATGATGGTAGGCTGCTATTATTAATTAATCTTGGTTCTATAATGATGTATAAAGGCTGCTGTACCATTTGTTTATTCTGCAAAGTGAGTTCTTGTATTATATCATAATTGTGCTCTTAATAGGAACTTGTGGGCTGATGATCGGAAATTATTGTTTCACGTTCTCTATATACTTTAGAACTATTTTTTCACTGTTTTAGGACTAGTTTTATATGTGTATATAGTGGGGACTATTTGGTTAAAGTTGGAACAAGTTTGGAATTATCGACGTCAAAATGTAGCGAATGGATATAACGTTATGCCGCCTAATTATATATTGTGTAGAATTGTTATGTATTATGCTTTGTGGGCTGTTGTAATATTATTATTGCACTAAAATATGTTTCACATGATATGTATATGATAATGTGTATTAGAAAATATGATTAGAGGCAGAAAGGTTGAAAGAAATACGCTCGATTTTATGATTATATGCTTGTTGCCCGTGTGTTGTTGTTTTAATGAGATTGGGCTGCCAAGATGTGTCTATTGGCTACTAATGCTAGTTTTATCACCTACTATATTGTTAGATAAATATATGGAGGAAGAAAAGGATATATCAAGGTAATAGCGAGGTCGTACAATGAGGTATGTAAGGATACTCAATTTTGTATTACTTGGCATGAAATCTAGATTCTTTCTTGGCACTTAAAGGCACCTACCAACTCCAACACAACTATTAACCATGTCTCCACTCTTTCACAAGTTCATATGCTCCCATACATAGTCACCTTCAAATCTGCATGAATACTTGCATACCTAGTTACATGGGTTCTTGTTGCTAAATAAAGTTCACGAGTCATTTCGTTTCATACGACGTTCATTATTTGTGTAGCATACTCTTTTCATTGTCATATTGTATTGTATGGTTATTTACATGTCACGTGCTACATCTACAATCCTACAATTCCAATATTATGATCACCAAAAGAATCATATCAAAGGTAATAAAAAGATAAAGTAAAGTATATTGCCTATTAATGGGTGGTAATCCAAGGGATAGAAGAATCACCTAGCCAGGGTGGATCCTATTACAAGGGGTAGCCTAAGGGATGAAAGGAAGAACCTAGCCAGGGCCGATTTCGATATGGATTTACCACTGATCAGCTGGTCATTTGTATTACATGTTGTACACAAATTATACAAAAAGATAAAGCAATAAAAAGAACATAAAGTACATGATCCCACAGTATAACTAAAGGTGGTGTCCTATCTTACAGCAGTGCATAGTTTCATTTGAGTTATTACTTCATATACAATATTTCCTACATTACATATTTAGTACACTATCTCATAATGACGTCCCTTACGGGGGACCTGCATTTTATGCTGTAGGTACAGGTGCTAGTAGATATCCTTAGTAGAAGTACAGGTTATCTAGTTGCTGTTATCAAGCTCTAGGCTGCTTTGAAGCTTTGTGTGTCTAGAGCTTACATTTTTGTATAGTATAGTTAGTTGAGGTGGGGCCTATCCTAACCCTTATAAGATGCTTTTCCTTATGTAGAGGCTTTATATACTATGTAAATTAAAGTGTGGTCATGTCTCGTACTTTTGATAACTTGGCCCTAATGGCCTAGTCATATGTATTTCCTCTTGGCTCGTTATTACTATTTACTTTCTGGAAAGCATGTGGAATATAAAAATCCCTTATAATATGTATAAAAAGTTCATGGGTATAGGTTGGTTCTCTCGAGACTTATCGGCAATAGGTGCCAGTCCGCCTTAATGAGACTTGGGGCGTGACATCCCCCTTGGGAGAAAAACTCTACTTTGCCTTTCACCAAGGCCTTCAATTCAATCAAGGAGGAGTCAAGATCTTGTTTTACTATCAGTTCGTCAACAAATTAAGACTTAGATCCATCAACAAAAACAAAACCATCATCATCAACCTCTTCCAACGAAGCCCCTAATATAGACAACTGATTCACCTCTCTAGACATTTCCTTATCGCCACCATCCTCATGATATAGGCTACCCAAAGACACCTACTCAAAGCATACACCACTACATTTTCCTTACCTAAATGATAATGCACACTCATATCATAGTCTTTAAGAAATTCCAACCATCTTCTTTGCCTCAAGTTGAGATCTTTTTATGTGAAGATATATTGGAGACTCTTGTGATCGGTGAACGTATCAATATGCACCCCATACAAGTAGTGACACCAAATTTTTAATGCAAATACAGTGGCTGCTAACTCTAGAACATAGGTAGGGTAGTTCCTTTCATGTACCTTGAGTTGTCTAGAAGCATGAGATATGACCTTATGATTTTGCATCAATACACAAGCCAAACCAACCTAGGAAGCATCACAATATACCATAAATTCCTCGATCACATCTAGTAGCCATAATATAGGAGCAAGCATAAGCTTGTCCATCAATGTTTGGAAGTTCCTCTCACACTCATCGGTCCACACAAACATAACCTTCTTTTGAGTCAATTTTTTCATAGGGGAAGCAATGCAGGAGAACCCATTTATAAACCTTCTACAATGATCGGTGAGCCCAAGAAACTCCACATATCCAATGGGTCAATGGTCTAGGCTAATTCCTAATCAAATTGGTTTTCTTAGGATCCACTTTTATACTATCACCCAACACTACATGACCCAAGAATCAACCTCCTTCAACCAGAATTCACACTTTTCATACTTGGCATATAATTTCTCCTCCCTCAATCTTTGCAACACAACCCTCAAATGACCCATATGCTCCTCCCTACTATATGAATATATCAAAATATCATCAATACAAAACATAACAAAGGAATCAAGTTAGGGTCTGAAGACCCTATTCATTAAGTCCATGAAGATGGCCAGTGCATTGGTCAACCCAATAGACGTCACAATAAACTCATAATGCCCATATCTACTGTAGAAGGTTGTCTTGGGAGTATCATACTCCCTCACCCTCACTTGATGATACTCGGACCGAATATAAATCTTAGAGAAAAAGCTATCCCTTTGCAATTGGTCAAGCAAGTCATCAATTCTTGGAAGATGATATCTATTCTTTGTAGTGACCCTATTGAGTTGTCTGTAGTCAGTACAAATTCTAAAGGACCCATCCTTATTCTTCACAAATAATACTAGTGCAAACCAAGGTGATTCACTAGTCCTAATAAATCTCTTCTCCAATAAATCTTTCAGTTGTTCATTTAACTCCTTCAACTCCACTAGGGCCATACTGTAAGGGGGAATTGAGATATTTCTAGTGTTGGCGAGGCGGTAAACTGAAATTGCTTTTTGTTTGCTCTTAAATTAGGGTTAGACCCTTTCTCCCCTAATTTTGACCGTCGGAACAGAATATGAAGTAAATTTTTTTATATCATGCACAAATTTTAAGATATATGGAATTTGAAATTTTGGGCATTCTGAGGCACATTTTTTGGGCATGAGTCATTTCAACTAAGTGTTTGAAGAGCGTCCCTAACCATAAGATAATTTATGATGCCTTAGTGGAGATCTTATACTATGCCTTTGATAAGAATAGTAAGGCATGTGCGGAAACTATTATGAGGGGTATGTTTCTAGATCAACCATTTACAAGGATTGCAGAGCGTATGGAGCAAGTGGTCAAGACGAAGCATGCATAGGGACAACGACATAGAGCTTCCACAAAGGGTTCATATGTTATGAGTCTTTGTTCATAGCATACCAACATTAATGATGAGATTATGCAATAACTTTTTCAACATCTCACAAGCAACGATATGGTTATCAAGAAAAACCAAGAAAGAGTAAATGTGGTAGTTCACTAACCACCATATGCACTTATGTATGAGGAGTCTTATTTTGATAAGAATGCTTGTTTTTTGAATGATCAGATCAGGGGGGGAGGGGTTTCAAACCAATACCCAAGGGTTTAATTAGGAATATTAGTGCTAAGTTCAAGTAAAACATGGTCGAAACTATGGTAGAGATAGAGCTTATAGAGACAACTAAGGTGGTTATTATGATAGGAATACGGGTCCTGAAGTAAATTGGGGTAGAAGAGATAGTTTTGGAAATGGTCCATATATACCACCACATAACTATGACAGGCATAAGGAATTCTAGAATTGAGTACATGTTTGATCGTTTATTGAAGAAGGCTGAGACACAAGATTAAATTCTAAAGGCATGAATTTTGAAATTTCAAGTATCAATCAAAAGATAAAGTCTCATTTTGTGGATATTAAATATCTTGAGCAATAATTTGGTCAGGTGTCAACTTAGATGAATCCGTGTCAGAAGGGTACATTGCCAAGTAACACTGTGCAAAATCCTAAGAATAAGGGGCAATATATGATGGTTACTATTAGGAGTGGCAAGAGCACCATTGATCCTCCTATGTTAGTTGAGGTAGAAGATGTTCGTGAGAAGATAGTTGCAGACAAGAATATGGTTGATGAGGTAATTGTGTCAAGGATGGGGTAAGTAAAGAAGCTCAAGAGCCATAAAAGTATAACCTTGTCCCTAGGTCTCCTTCTCCTTTTCTTAAAAGTCTCAAAAAAAGGGACGAGGAAGGCGAGCTCAAGAACTTTCTCTCTATGCTTAAGTAAATATCCATCAACATCTCTCTTCTTGAAGCATTAGAGAAAATGCCAGGCTATGCCAATCATATGAAGGACTTGATCACCAAGAAGTGCACTATGAGTCAAAAGCTTTCTCAAGAGCTTAAACATTGTAGTGTTATCACTACAAAGTCCTTAGTAGATAAGCGTGAAGATCCTGGTGGTTTCACCATACCTTTCACTATATGTGATGTGGAGTTCACAAAGACACTATGCGATTTGGGTGCTAATAACAATTTAATGCCTCTTATGGTCTATCAGAAGCTTAGTTTGGATGCCCCTACTCATACTAATATTCAGTTGTTGATGGTAGATAGAACGACGGAGAAACTTTTGTGGATACTGTATGATATATTGGTAAAGGTGAAAAAATTTATATTTCCTGTAGATTTTGTGATTCTTGATCATGAGGTTGACTTCGATATCCCAATCATCTTTGGATGGCCATTCCTGGACATAGAATGAGCTCTAGTGGATATGGAAACTGGTCGACTCAAGTTTAGATTGAATGATGAAGATATTGTCTTCAACATTCGTCAATCCCTAAAGCTTCTAGATGGTCTTAAGAGTGAGATTTAGGCATTTGGTGAAGTCTAGTTGCTGATTCGTCTATGTCATGCTGCGATAATAAATCAGGCACTACTTGTGAGTTAACTAAAGATTTTTGATGTTATTGTATAGTTATAGGATTATTTTTAGTTTTTGGATTCATAGTTGTTTTGTTGTATTTTGATTGCAAATTTTTACAATAATTTGGTTGTATTTTGGGTAATTATATATTTCATAAAGAGAATGCAGGTACAGGACTAAGTCAGCAAATTGGCAGAGAAAAGCATCAGGTTTCATTTCTATGACTAGGCTTATGAATAGTAGTACACTTTACGACTTGTAACCCTATTTCATTGAGATTTCCAGTGGGTAGGATAATTGAGCACTACAATCCATGAGCAAACTTTCTGACTCATAGATCAATCTACAAGTCATGAATGAGGTTTGTAGATCTCAGGTTAGTTTGTGAACTTTTCTAAGTGTTGAAGGTTCTATGAGACAATAAGTTATATGTCGTAGATCTATTTATGAAAAGTAGTTTGGGTTTCGAAGACCCAAGCCCAGTATTTTAATTGATGACCCAATAAAGGTATAAAAGATGGGTCAAATTGTTTAGACCCCACTTTTGACCTCATTTCCCAAAATTTTCCCCTTCCCCTCAAATTTCTGATTAAATTCTGGTAGCCTTGACCTATTTTTTGTTGAGTTTTTCCGCACCTAGGGGTTTCATGTTCATTCATTTTCTCTCTTTTTTCTTTTCAAGTTAATCTCAACTTATGGTAAGTACTTGGTTTAATTTTAACATCTAATTTGCATTGTTTTTTATTGTTTTATGTGACGATTGTGTTGGGTTTGATGTTTAAGCATGGGATTCTTATTGAATGTGAGTTGTGAATGTGAAATTATACTTGCCCTTGACTGAACTGATTATTTAAGTATAGAATTGGGTGTTATAGCCTTGAGACTATTAATTATTGTGACTATGAAATTGTCAACCATGTTTTATTGAATGATGTTGAATAGTTTATGAATGTGAAATGGTGATTGATGACGTTGAAGCATGATTTGGTGTGAATCATAAGGAATGGTCAGAAATATAGGTTATTCCATGCTTAAGCCTTTACGTTTGGGTGAATAGATGTTGAAATCATGCTTGGGGATATGAGTGTAGGATTGGAATCATATGAGTGCTTGTATGCTTGTTTCAATGTTGTTGATTAAGTGTTGAATATATTTTTAGTGTCCGTGTGATGGACTTAGAAAAATTAGGAATATGAGATTTCTTGTTCACGAGAGTCTTTTATGACTCATACATTAATCTACAATTCATAATTGCCCTTCGTGGGAAGTTCTAGAAACTAAAGACTCTGAGTGTTCATTAGACAAGACCTTCTATGAGTTGTAGATCATTTTATGAATCATAAATCCCTTCTTGATTTCTAATTACTCTCTGGAATCTTATACGACCCCAGCCTGTGATTCATAAACCACATTATAAGTCGTACCTAGGTCTCAGAGCCTTTTCTAGTGACCAATATTGTTCTGAATTACTGGTCTATTAGAGCACTTTATGACTCATAGTGCTCACTATGACTTGTAAAAGGTATTTTGTAGATCCCTTCTTCAACTGATTCAGATTACTTTTTGTATTTTATTTCATGATTTTTAGGGCTAACCATGGTTCATTTATGTCTATATTTTAGATACTATAGCCCCAAAAGGGAACACTCAAAGAGCAGTGCCTTTAGGAAAAAGCTTAGGGATAAGCCTACAGATGACAAGCCTTCATATACTAAGCAGACCCCTCAGCTGAGTGGGTTGTTGGAGATATTTGATGTGTAACTCAATCCAAAAGCACCTCGACCACAAACTAGAGTTGCTTCTAGAGCTGGTTAGCCTCAGGCACAGTTTGATTGTCCTTCCAAGTCTAATTAGTAAGATAGTGATAAGAGTGGGAGTAGCATGCTTCAAATGATTCTTTCTATAGAGAAGCTGAGTTCTGAGCAGGGCTACGAGGACAGAGGAGATGCCAAGTCCTCCACCGCACCATCTTCTTCATCAGCTCAGATGCTCATACAAATTGGTGGTGTGTTGAGGGTGTAGAGGCTATATTTATGGATGGTACTCAACTCAAAGAGTACGAAAAGCCAACCTATTCCATCTATGATAAGCCTAGGGTCATTGATGATGGATTGAGCCATGTCCCAGGTCTGTAGGACACGATGATACAATATGGATCAATGTGACTGACAGAGTTACTTGGATGGTACTCCCCTATTTTAATAAGAGAGTTCTATACATTGTATGCAACCACTATTCAGCATGACCTTTCCAAATAGAAGAAACCATTCACTCAACCAAGGTTGATAGAGATACGAGAGAGAGGTCGGCGAGTAGACATTTCTAAGGAGATGATCCTTCATATGCTTTTTGGTATCGAGTTCTGAGTTCCCAGGTCCACAGTGGGGTTTGATTGCAGGTTAGGAAAGTCAAGGAACTCATTAGATATGAATGATCCAGTATGCAGACCTCACTTCTAGGATTGGTGGCTAGTCATATTGCAGATTAGAGTCCAGAGCTTACTTGGGTCACCACCCACATTAAGCCTATAGTAAAGGCTTCACTCAATGTTCCTGTTAAGTTTTGGTCAGCCATTGTTAGATCATGTATTTGGTCGACTTTGGCTAATAATACACTTAAACCAGAGTGTACGATATTGGTTTCCAGCATCTTGGCTGGCTATGACAATGATTGTGCCTAACTCATAGCAAAATAGATACACGAGTTAGCACTAAAGAGGGACACCTCCATCTCATTCATGTGTTTGATATACAGACTCTATGTAGAGTCTCAGATGCAGATTTTACTTCAACTTTACCAATTAGTGGAAACCTAGATTACTTCGGAGCCTAGCCTAAATAGGTTGGTAAGATCCTAATGGAACTTTCGCGGGCATAGCCTCCACCACCGCTAAATATGTTCATTCCTAAGTGACCACCTAAGGGTTCAATGACTCCCATTACTACTACTATTACTATGAGAGACCTCGATAGCCCGAGGAAGGTGATGTTTACATGGGTCCTCCTATATTTGCTCGTAAACTAGAGACCACTACTACACAACTTTATACAGTGGGCATGGTCTATGTGTCCGTCGCTTCTATCCACGCCATAGCACAGTAGTTATCATGTGTTGAGCTCAAGTTGTCTCAACTTATCTACCAGATTAGGACATGGGTTTGGCTGGCTACTGTACCCTTAGAGGAGTGACATTAACTATTTTTACTATTCAAGAGCGTGTTTCTATAATGGATGCTCGCATCAATGCCTTTGAGAAGCGGGTTAAAAAGAGATTAGCCGAGGCTTGGCCTTCAAATTTGTCAGTCTAGTCATAGATCGAGAAGGTTAGGGCTGACACAAAATCATCACTTATAGCACCATTTACACTACTAGAGTAGACACTTTTAGAGACACTATTTGATTTATTTGCCTCCGTGGAGCCTACACAAACTTCCCACTAAAAAGACCCCTTATAGAGGGTGATAAGCCAGTTGAGAGCAATGTACTTGCAAATCTCTTGATAGATGAGGAGTTCGACCATTCATTGAGAACATTGAGGCATGAGTAAGAGATGAGGCTAGCTCATGAGCATGATAAGGCAAGGGGTATTGGCCCTTCCAGACAGAGTACCACAACTGAGCAAACTACCCCATAGGAGGGGGAGGGCGAGACTCAAATTGAGACCGGCACTTAGGCTACCAGGTATATTTTTGACCCTGATATATTCTACTTTTAATTAATTTTGTGCATTGGGGATAATGCATATCTTCTTCAATGGGTTGTGTGTAGTTATAGGCCTCATTGAAGTCTGAGTAGCTTATGGTCTAGAACTATTCCAATTTTTGATCCTGAGATTTTCTTACCTGTGCTCTTTTTCCTTGTGGATGTTTAATTTCTATTGAATTTGCACATTCAAGATATTTAGATATTATTTGTAGAATATAATACTAATATGTGTGACGTATAAAAGTTCTAATATTATGTTTGGTTTTAACAAATGGTACTCACCAAAAGTATTTTGATAGGAGTTAGATGGAAACCATGCACGTTTAGGTGTTTGGTAATTTCTATTCAAATAAAGTGAGGGTAATTTGAGATATGAAGGATGATATGTTAGTTTGTTGCTGGTAATGTATGCAATGCCATAAGAGTTTGAGCTGATTTTATTAGATTCATGCATTTTGTGCTAATTCAGAACTTACCCTGTTACTCTAAGTTAGATTGCAAATTTAATGAATTAGGAAAGGATCTTAGGCCTTTGTTCTTTCATTAGTCTAATTTTGCTTAAATTGACCAACTAAATGACATTTTATCCCTTGTTCCAAATATTGGAGCCTTATATGCACCAATTTGTTCAAAACACCTAGTTAGCCTAACCTTATCTAGTGAGAAACTTTTAAACTAGCCTTATTCTATCCTTGAGCATTATGAACCTTAACTGAGGAAAAAACCTAAGTTGAGGTGTCTACTAAAAGTGGCCACCAAAAGAGGCCCTCATTCGTAAGATAGATATTGTGTAATTCAATACAAGCTAAAAGCCTAAGTTTAGGATGGTCGGTGTAAGGATAAAGCATAAAAATAAGGTGGTGAGTCAGGAATGATGAGGAAAAGAAGAAAAGTCATGTACGGAATGCAATAAAAATGAATGATGCCTTAGATATGAGATAAAAAACAAAATAAAGTGTTAAAATAAGGCAAAAGCTAAAAAATGTGAAGAAAACACCCTAAAAAGCTTCAATGAGGAAAAGGGATAATGAGGTGAAAAGAACAGAATTGGTAAGGTGAAATTGATGAAATGCGTAGTTTCAAGGAGAGTCTACAGTCAATATTTTTCCAAAATGTCATACCAAAAACCCCTAAGCCAATGCTACAAGCATAGAAAGTCCTAAAGTGATCCTAGTCTAGTTAGTTGAACGTTTGAGTATGAGTATAAGGGCAAACCTCTGGTATTAGACATCTTGCATGAATATCTTTGTGAGAGTGAGTGTTTTTGCATAGTCCCAAATCTAAATATAATGTCATTATTGAGTGTCAAATATGGGACTTCTTTTTGTGAGGGCACTTGCATTGCATTGTTAGCATTTGACTGGTTCAGTGATTGTGGAATGTTGATGTTTCCTTGCTTTTCATAGTTATGTTATCGCATGCATCATTTGCATTGGTTTGCTAAATAGCTATTTGATCTTCTTTTGAAAAGTTGGTGTGGGTGTCTAAGTTTGAATTTTTTGTGATGTATGCTATTGAGTTGAGGTCTGTGTGTTTCTATATTGTCTATAAATATTAAGTCATCGCTTGAGGACAAGTAGCAATTTTAAGTTGAGAGTGTTGATGTGCAATCAAAATGCATCACTTTTGATGCCTAAAACTTACAATTTTGTGTGTTTCCAATGCAACATTTATGATTTTTATATGTTTTTGTGTTTAGTATTGCATGAAAATAGGTTCGCATGACTTTGGGGCAAAATTGAAGAGTTTTCTAGTTTTTGATGATTTACGAGACCCTCTACAAGTCGTAAAGCAGTGTACAAGTTATATAAGTAGTTTTGTGACAAAGTCTAGTGAAAGTTGAGGTATGAAGTTCAAGTCCAAGAGATATATAGAGCATAATATGAGGTATATAGATAGGTTTCATGAAGATTTCCAGAGAGGGATAATTTGAAGTTGTTCAAGTGTCACGACCCATGTACTATTAGGGCGGACCGACACCCATTACCGATAAGGCTCGGGAGAACCAACCTATATCTGTGAAATTTCTACACATTTTATAATGGATTTCTATAATTTAACATGCCTTTATACATTTAAACATTGATACAAACCGAAAGGAAATGCATGCGACTAGGCCGTTGGGGCCACGACATTTAAATTACGAGACATGACCCCACCTCAATTAACATAGTGTACAAAGCCTCTAAATAAAAGAGTATCTGATAAGGGTCAGGACAAGCCCTGCCTCAATTCACTACATAAAACAAACCTATAAACTTTAGACATACACAAAGCTCCAAAGCAACCTGGAGCTTGGTAGCAACAACTGAATGTCCTGGACCTTATTCAGTAGATCTACTAGGACCTGTACCTGCAGCATGAAATGCAAATACCCTGTAAGGGATGTCAGTATGAGATAATGTACTAAGTATGTAAGGTATGAAATATTATATATGAAGTAACAACTTCAAATGAAACTACGCAATGGTATGGAATAAGAGACCACCTTTGGATATACTTTGGGATTGTATACTTTATGTTCTTTATATTGCTTTACCTTTACTGTATAGTGTGTGCATATCATAAACTGTAAATGACCAACTAATCTATGGTGAAACTGTATCAGGTTTGTTTCTGGCTAGGTTATACTCAACCCCTCTGGCTACCCCCCCTTTGATAGGATCGTCCCTGGCTAGGTTATACTCAACCCCTCGGGCTACCACCTATCAAAAAGTATATACTTTATATTTCAATTACATTTGGGATTATTCTTTTATTAGTTATAATATTAGAGATTTTGGGCTGTATATGCAATATATAACATGAAAATAAACATTCAGGACAATATGGCATTGAAGAGAGTATGTTACATAAGCAACGAAATGCGTATGAAATGGAATAACTCATGAACTTTGTTTAGCAACAAGAAATCATGCACATGGTATCCATGTATGTATATAGATTTGAAGGAAACTACATATAGGAGAATATGAACATATGAAAGAGTGGATACATGGCTGCTTATCATATTGGAGTAGATAAATGCCTTTACTTACCAAAGGATCTATGTTTCATGCCAAATGATACGAATTCAAGTACCTTATATACCTCGTTGTATCACCTTGTTACTACCTTGGAGTTCATAACTTTCCCCTCAAATATTTATTTACATCATATTAGGAAATAAAACTGGTATTAGTAGCAACACAACACTTCTACGCAGTCTAATATCATAAAAATTATCACCCGGACAACAAGCTTTCAATTAGTGACGCAAAGACATTTTTTGAACCTTTTCACTTATAAATGTATTTTCGAACAACCATTCTTATGTACATATTATGTTCATCTTATTTTCTATCCGTTAACAGTCCTACAACTGCCCATAAAACACAACACATAACAATTCTTCTCAACATACAAATAAGAAACATAACAATATACCCTTTCACCATACTTCGACGTCAACAATCCCAATACTGTTTTAACTTTACCAAAATTATTCAAAATGATTTCACCACATAAAATAAGTATTAATATAGTCTAAAAATAGTCCCAAATCAGGGGTAAGTCATGGAATAACATACTATAATTCTACGCAACTTACAAATGGACAGCATAACATTCTCCCCCCTTCGCTATATTTCGACGACAATAATTTCAAACATTTTCCAACTCTAACCAAACTATTCCAACAACATTTACATATACCAACATTTACACGTACCAACAATTATAATACAATCTTATAATATCATCCAAGAAGTCGTTAAGGATATGAGCCAATAGCTTTAAATCCAACAACTCACAACTTTCAACCAACATCACACTTACGATAGCACAATAAAACTAATATGTTAAACGCAACCAAAATCTGGGAAGCAACCTTAGGGTAATGTCTATAACTTAAATAATGTTAAGAACATCAAATTCTCTTCATAATACAACCCACAAATCATTTAAAAATCACTAAAACAAAAGAAAAGAGTGCAGTAATTTTATGGACACAAGCTTTCTAGAATTTTTCAACAAAGCATGCCATCATCTAATTCTTGATTTCTATAAACAAATCATACTAAATACACAAATATAGTTACTTACTTTTATCTTCAAGGTTAAGCAACTCCTTATGAAGCCTAAGATATCCTTTGGCTGCTGCTGCTAGGTCAAAAAACGTGTAGAGAGAAAATGGGGAAAGCTTATATTCTTTCTAAGTCTAAATGGGGATTGAAATGTGCTGCTTATAATACCCTCTTGAAGGCCCTTATTTGGACGACTTTCCTTAGGCTTTTTGACCACCAAATACTAATGGACTTGGGCTGCCAATTTCCAGCCTTCCTCTTAATCCGTTTTTGGCCCCAATTAGTCAAGTAGTTTGGAATATACTTAACCTCTTCTTTCATTATTCTTGAACTGAAAATAAGGTCCATTTGTGATGCTAAAACATAGGCTAAAATTACACTCTTAAAATAGATTTTTTTCCATAATCGAACTTGGACAAAAATGACGTCGAACCTCTTTTTTGTTTAACTAGTACTTTCAAGCTAAGCAAGTAGATCAATCACCTACTAGATTATTAATTCATACAAATATCATAATTCTCTTTCTTGATGATATTCTCAATTTTACATAAAATGCATATTCACAAGGCACTCATAAGCGTTAGACACCCATATCATCCATTAACACAAGAATCAAGCACTTTCAAGAATTTAAGCTACTTTGACCAAACCATATAGAGATTTATTTACATAGCATTAGTATATGTAAAAATGTGGGGTGTTACATCCTCCCCCCCTTAGGAATATTCGTCCTTGAATGTTAGCACAGTTGGGTAACTTAACCATTTGTAAACCTTTATTTAAACAAACTTTCAGCAACAAAAATAAGTATTCAATTGAACGTACCTATTAGTGTTCACATTTTGCATGTTTGGTGTCCTCCTCAGATTCAAAAAAATAAAGGTATTTTGACTTCATTGCATCCTTGGCCTCCCAGGTTATCTCCTCTACTTGCTGATTTCTCCAAAGTACCTTTACTGAAGTTATCTCTTTATTCCTTAGCTTCCTAACTTGATAATCCAAAATAGCAATAGGTACCTCTTCATAAGTGAGATCTTCTGTAACCTGCACATCCTCAATAGGAGTGATACGGGATAGGTCACCAATGTATTTTTGAAGCATTGATATATGGAAAACTGGATGAACCATAGAAAGCTCTTGGGGTAACTCTAGCTCATATACAACCTGCCCGATCTTCTTAATAATCTTATAACGCCCTGTGTAACGTGGGCTTAGTTTTCCTTTTTTACTAAACCTCATAACCCCTTTCATTGGAGACACCTTTAAAAATACCCAATCTCCTACTAAAAAGTCTAGCCCTCTCCTCCTAGCATCCACATATGATTTGTGATAACTTTAGGCTGTTTCTAGCCACTGCTGTATTACCTTAATTTTTTTCATGGTTTGGTGTACTAGATCTCGCAAACGTAAGGTGGTTTCTCCCACTTTAAACCATCTAATTGGCAATCTACACTTCCTTCCATACAAAGCATCATAAGGTGCTATCTTGATACATGAATAGTAACTATTATTATAAGCAAATTCAATAAGGGACAAATGGTCAACCCAACTACCTTTAAAGTCCAATGCACAAACTTGCAATATATGTTCGACTGCCTGAATTATGCATTCCACTTTACCATCTCTTTTAGGGTGGAATACTATGCTCAAATTTACTTGTGTTCCTAAACTCCTTTGGAAAGACTTCCAAAACTTTGCAGTGAATTGAGCCCCTTGATCTGATAAAATAGATATTCGAACTCCATGTAGCTTGACTATCTCATTGAGGTATAGTTTGGCATACTCCTCCACTATATAATCACTCCTGACAGGTAGGAAATGTGCTGACTTTATGAGTTTGTCAACTATTACCCATATAGAGTCATACTTCTGAAATGAACGAGGTAAACTGGTAACAAAGTCCATACTGATCATATCCCACTTCTAAGTTGGAAGTTCTATAGATTGCATGTAACCTATTGGCTTTTGGTATTCTACCTTCACTTGCTGGCAATTTGGACATTGAGCCACAAATTATGCAAGGTCCTTTTTCATGCCTCCCCAGCAAAACACACCTTTTATGTCATGGTACATCTTAGTCAATCCTGGATGGATGGAATATCGGGAATGGTGGACTTCTTTCATTGTCCTCTTTCTTAACCTATTGCCATCAGACACACATAATCTATTTTGGTAGTAAAGTATTCCATTTTGTGTAAGGTCAAAGCCTTTTATTGCATAATGGCTCACCTTTTCCTTAAGTTATCATAGAACTAAATCCTCGAACTATTTTTCTTTCACCTCCATCACCACTGAAGCCGTTGCTGCATTATGTACAATAACTCCTTCCTTGGGAGTTTCAAGAATGTGAACTCCTAAGCTGGCTAGTTGACGTAGATCCTTAGCCACCCCTTGACTAACCATAGCTTGATCACCAGTGGTCATAACTTCCTTATGACTCAGAGCGTCAGTTACTATATTTGCCTTCCTTGGATGGTATAGTATATCAATATCATAATTCTTTATCCGTTCTAGCCATCTCTGTTGTCTTGGGTTTAGATCCTTATGCTTAAAAATGTATTGCAGGCTCTTATGATCAGTATATATATCAACGTGAACCCCATATAAATAGTGAAGGCATATTGTCAAAGCAAACACAATTGCTACTAGCTCAAGATCATGAGTTGGGTAATTCTTCTCATGTGGTCGTAGCTGTCTGGATGCATAAGCAATTACCCTATCATGTTATGTCAGCACATAACCTAATCCAACTCCTAAAGTATCACAATACACTGCATACCCCTCGGTGCCCTCTGGAAGTACTAGCACAAGTATAGAAGTTAGCTTATTTTTCAGTTCTTGGAAACTCCTTTCACATGCATCATTCCATTGGAACTTGGTTGCCTTATGTGTCAACTTTGTTAGAGGTGCAGAAATGGAAGAAAACCTTCAACAAACTTTCTGTAATAACCTGCCAAGCCTAGGAAACACTAAACTTCTGTGGGCATCATTGGCCTTGGCCAACTTTTTGCAGCATCTATCTTTTGTGAATCAACTCTTATTCCCTCCTCAGATATAATATGGCCCAAGAATGCCACTGAGGTTTAGCCAAAATTCGCATTTAAAAAACTTGGCATACAACTTTCGATCACAAAAAACTTGTAACACTTGTCTTAAATGATTTGCGTGATCCTTTTCTAACCTTGAGTATACCAAAATGTCATCTATAAACACTATCGTGAACACATCCAAGAATGGCTTACATACCCTGTTCATCAGATCCATAAAAACTGCTAGTGCATTCGTTATCCCAAATGACATAATAAGAAATTCAAAGTGACCATACCATGTTTTGAAAGCAGTCTTAGGTATATCTTCCTCCTTCACCTTCACTTGGTGATACCTCGATCTCAAATCAATTTTTGAAAAGCATTTGGCACCCTGCAACTGTTCAAATAAATCATCAATCCTGGGAAAGGGGTATTTATTCTTAATTTTCGCCCTGTTCAATTATCGATAGTCAATACATATTCTTAAGCTACCATCCTTTTTGCATACAAATAACACTGGTGCACCCTAGGGAGACACACTAGGTCTTATAAAACCCTTCTTGAATAAGTCTTTCAATTGCCCCTTTAATTCACGCAACTCTGCTGGGGCCGCTCTATATGGAGGGATAGAAATGGATTGAGTTCTTGGAAGTAAGCCAATGCTAAAATCTATTTCTTTTTCAGGAGGTAAGCCTAGAAGTTCATTAGGGAACATATCAATAAAGTCCTTCACCACTAGAACTAATTAAAGAGTTGGCAATTCTGCCTCCATATCCCTTACTCTAACTAAATTACATATATACCCCTTAGATATCATCTTTCTAGCCTTAAATTAAGAGATACACTTTCCCTTTGGTGCCCCAACATTGACTTCCCGTTCAAGAACTGCCTCATTTGGAAAGTGAAATTACACTCTCTTAATTCGGCAATCCACAGTTGCATAACAAGAAGCTAACCAATCCATACCCATTATGACATCAAAATCCACCATTTCTAACTCAATAAGATCAGCAAATGTGTCACGGTCACAAACGGGTATGACACAACCATAGTAAACCCTTCTAGCAGTAATAGATTCCACCAGTTGGTGTAGAAACTTCAATTGGTTTGTTCAACAATTTAGGTGTTCTCTTAAGCTTCTTAGCAACTAGTGCAGTGATATATGATAGTGTAGAACTAGGGTCAATTAAGGCATACACATTATGTGAAAAGCTGGACAATGTATCTGTAACCACATCAGGTGAAGCTTCCAAATTCTGTCGACTCCCAGTGCATAAGTGCAATTCTGGACCCCGCTAGATCTAGTCGCCTCTCTAACACCTCTACCATGACCCACAAGTGCTTGCTGAACCCTACTTGTTGGAGGAACTGATGATGATGATGCAACAACTGACCCAGTAGGTTATCCCATACCACCCATACATCTCCTTGGGCAATCACTCATTATGTGCCCTAACATACCACACCAATAGCAAACATCTGTCCCAAAATGTTATATATCTGGATGACTTCTTCCACACTATATACAGGGCTTCCTAGGAGTCATTAACTAGCCTACTGATCCTCCTATTGTTCGTGAACTTTGTCCCTCACCTTGTTGACCAAACTAATTACTTCTAGACCCTTGAATCTGTGGTGGAGCATTAACTGCAGAATGGGAGAATGATGGCCTAGGAAGTCTGTTAGGAAACCAAGGCCTAAACTCACTTTGGGATGGTGTAAACTGCCCTAAAGATCTGCTTCTCTTGGACTATGCCCTTTCTAACTCCTATGTCCTTCTCCTTTGCCTTTGATCCTCTAATTTCTGTGAAAAAACTTGCATTCTTGCTATATCCATATCTTTATTCAATGCAACAATGGTGTAATCTCTGACCAAATATGTATCTAATCTATCCACATGTTGATGAACTCAGTCTACTATAGTAGCAACTACGTTAGGAGCATACCTAGATAGAGAATTAAATTGCAGGCTATACTCTCTCACGCTCATATTCCCCTGGTAGAGGTTCAAGAACTGATCCGCATGGGCCTCTCGGATCTCTAATGGCAAATAATGATAAAGAAAGGCCTCTTTGAACTCTTTCCAAGTGGTTGGAGGAGCAGCTATACCTTCGGATTGCTTCCAAGTTTCATACCATAATACAACCACACACTTCAACCTGTATACCGCTAACTCAACAACTTTGGTACCACTCATATGCATGATATCTAAAGTGTGCTGAATCTGATCAATAAAGTCTTGGCGATCTTCAATAGGGTTAGACGCAGTGAATGCTAGAGGGTCCAAATTAAGGAAATCACGTATCCTCATGCCACCTGTCCTACTTGCACCACCTGTACCCACTAGTATACCTTCCTATTTTTTGTCTTTGTACAACAACTATATGAGTAAGTAGTTGAACTGCATCTCTCAAATCCTGCACTGTAGCATCAGTAGGTGGTTTCGGGGGAATTTCACTATTTTTGGGTTCATTAGGAGCTAAAAGAGTTAAAGATGTCCATGACAGGGACTCATCTTGAGCATCATTTCATTGTCTCACTTGACTGGGCGAACCAGCCACCACTTCCACTGCCTTTCCTTTACCTTTGTTCTTCCTGGTTTCTGGCATATTTAACTGCTGTACAAAACAGTTCAGGGGTTACTCATAATTTACCTATTACCCTTAGCTCTATGGCACGATCTAAGAATGACAGGAAAGTAACAACTCCTAAATGCCACGTAGCCTCCTGCTTATAAATGTGGTGCATAACACATCGATGAATAAGACTATACATTGACACGGCTTTGTAGACTCCCTAGGATGGCTCGCTCTAATACCACTTCTATCACGCCCCAAGTCCTAGTAGTGTGGATCGGCACCCATTGCTGATAAGGCTTGGGAGAACCAACCTATATCTATGCCCTTTCTACACATTTTATAATAGATTTCTATAATTTAACATGCCTTTATACAAGTAAACAGTGATACAAACTAAAAGGAAATGCATGGGACTAGGCCATTGGGGCCACGACATTTAACGTATGGGATATGACCACACCTCAATTTATATAGTCTACAAAGCCTCTAAATAAAAGAGTATCTGATAAGGGTCAGTACAGGGCCTGCCTCAGTTCACTACATAAAACAAACATATAAACTTTAGACACGCACAAAGCTCCAGAGCAACCTGGAGCTTGGTAGCAACAACTGAATGTCTTGGACTCTACTAAGGAGATCTACTAGCACCTATACCTGTAGCATGAAATGCATACCCCCCAAAAGGGACATCATTACAAGATAATGCACTGAGTATGAAAGGCATGAAATACTATATATGAAGGAACAACTTCAAATGAAACTATGCAATGGTGTGGAATAAGAGAACACCTTTGGATATACTTTGGGATCATATACTTTATGTTCTTTATATTGCTTTACCTTTACTGTATTGTCTGTGCATATCATAAACTGTAAATGACCATCAAATCAGTGGTGAAATTGTATCGGGTTCGTCCCTGGCTAGGTTATACTTAACCCCTCGGGCTACCCCCCTTTGATAGAATTATCCCTGGCTAGGTTATACTCAACCCCTCGGGCTACCACCTATCAGAAACTGTATACTTTATCTTTAAATTACCTTTGAGATTATTCTTTTAGTGGTTATACTATTGGAGATTTAAGCTATATATGCAATACATAACATGAAAATAAATATTCAGGACAACATGGCATAGAAGAGAGTATGTTACATAAGCAACGAAATTCGTATGAAATGGAACAACTCATGAACTCTTTTTAGCAACAAGAACTCATATACTTGGTATCCATGTATGTATATAGGTTTGAAGGGAACTACATATAGGAGCATATGAACATATGAAAGAGTGGATACATGGCTGCTTATCATGTTGGAGTAGATAAATGCCTTTACTTACCAAAGGATCTATGTTTCATGCCAAATGTTAGGAATTCAAGTAACCTTACATACCTCGTTGTATCACCTTGTTACTACCTTGGAGTGGCTGCCTTTTCATCAAATATTTATCTACACCATATTAGGCAATCAAACTAGTATTAGCATTAACACAACACTTCTAGGCAGTCCAATATCATAAAAATAATCAGTCGAATAACAAGCTTTCAATTAGTGATGCAAAGACATTTCTTCAACCTTTTCACTTATAAATGTATTTTCTAACAACAATTCTTATGTATATGTCATATACAACTTATTTTCAGTTCCTTAATAGTCCCACAACAGCCCAGAAAATACAACACACAATAATTCTTTTCAACATACAAACAAGCAACATCACACTTAAGATAGCACAATAAAACTCATATGTTAAATGCAACCAAAATTTGGGCAGCAACCTTAGGGTAATGTCTAAAACTCAAATCATGTTAATAAAATTAAATTATCTTCATAATACAACCCACAAATTATTTAAAAATCACTAAAACAAAAGAAAAGAGTGCAGCAATTTTCTGGACACAAGGTGTCTAGAATTTTTCAACAAAGCATACCATCATCTACTTCTTGATTTCTATAAACAAATCATACTAAATACACAAATAGAGTTACTTAATTTTATCTTCAAGGTTGAGCAACTCCTTATAAAGCTTAAGATATCCATTGGCTGTTGCTGATAGGTCAAGAAACATAAAGAGAGAAAATGGGGAACGCTGAAATTTTTTCTAAGTCTAAATGAGGACTGAACTGTGCTACTTATAATCCCCTCTTGAAGGGCCTCATTTGGACGAATTTCCTTGGACTTTTTGACCACCAATACCATATAATATTGGGCTAAATACTGAGAATCTTAGTCCCCAAAATTGGGCCAAAATTTGAATCAAATTCTAATAGACTTGGGCTGCTAATTTCCAGCCTTTCTCTTAATCCGTTATTGGCCCCAATTGGTCAAGTGATTTGGAATATACTTAAACTATTTTTTATTCTTCTTGGACTGAAAATTAGGTCCATTTGTGATGCTAAAACACAGGCTAAAACTACACCCTTAAAATAGATTTTTTTCCATAATCGAACTTGGACAAAAATGAGGTCGAACCTCTTCTCCGTTTAACTATTTCAAGCTAAGGAAGTAGATGAATTACCTATTAGATTATTAATTCATACAAACACTATAATTCTCTTACTTGATGATATCCTCAATTTAACATAAAATGCAT
>JAOTQJ010173707.1:0-24654 GCA_025642045.1 Solanum sejunctum | reverse complement strand
AATGATTTCCTTTTTGTCTGAATCCTTGACATATATCTAAACTATACCCCTCCCGTGGAGAGCTAATGAAAAAGAAACCTATGTGCAGCTTCTGTGTATTCTGATGCAACCATTTGTGCAAATTTAGATTTTGCATTACCAGATATCTGTTCTTAAGAAGTGATTCTAGAGCTTCATATATGACATGGTACCCTTCCTTTCTGTTTTGGATTCTTAACAAGTACCACACCAATGACATTTCATAAAGTCTCAAATAATTTTATGGACATCTCTACTTCAGTACACTATTAAGTATTATAAATTCTACTAAAAAGATTAGAGTCTCACTGGCCTATGTTCTTTTATCAGGAAATACACTTGTACCAAGATTCCCTGATAAAAAAGGAAGGACTTTGTCTTCAACTAATTTTAAAACATCATCCAACTTTCTATACATTATCAAAGTTTACGGTACCTTCTGATAAATTGAGTCTTAAAATGGATGTGATCAATTATGATAATAAGAGGGTTGAATGGGGAGAGTAAAAGGGAGATAGTCAAGAAACTGATGCAACAATGGGGTACAGATTTATATGTACCAGTGGAGACCAAAATAGATGGGTCTTTAAATAGCATGTCACAAAGTATATGGAATCACAGATGGGTGGGGCAAATTCATAAAGCACAGGGAAACAATGGGGGTATACTAGTTCTTTGGGATAAAAGGGTATGGAAGGTGAATTAATAGGACTGGGAAGTCAATGTATCACTGGCAAATTGTGTTCATGACAATTCAAGTTGGCATCTGAGCGCACTGTATGCAGACTGCAACAGAGTGGTCAGGAGAACACTCTGGCAAGAATTGCTAGACATAAGAAACATCTTTTTTTTTGTAAAACATAAGAAACAGTTCTGATGGGCCTTGGAGTGTTTGTGGGGACTTTAATGTCACCAAGTTTCCATCTGTTACAACCAATTGTTCCAAACAAAGTGAGCAATGACTGAATTCTCAGCCTGCATTGAAGACCTAGAGCTGGTGGATCCTCCTTTATTTGGAGGATCTTTCACCTGGAGAAGAGGAGAGGGGCATGGTTGTACTTCTACAATTGATAGATTCCTTTACTGCACGGAGTGGGGGTTAGCATCGTCCTCACATTAGACAAACAAATCCACCTAAACTAGCCTCAGATCACAATCCCGTTCTCCTGATTTGTGGGAACTGGGAGTGGAAAGTGTCGGTCTTTAAATTCGAGATTTGGTTGCTAGAAGTGAAAGATTTTAAGAACAAAGTAAAGAATGGTGGGGATCTTTTACGGTGAATGATAGACCTGGATTTGTACTTGCTGAGAAGTTAAAAATACTAAAAGCTAAACAAGTGGAGAAAAGATAATAGGAGAAATCAGAAACAAAGAAAAGAAGACATCCTGAAACAATTTTAGATTGGGAAACCATTCAAGAACAAAGGTCTCTCACGGATGATGAATTGTTTCTAAATTTGGTCATGGATTTTGAAGAGGTAGCAAAAAAGGACGAAATTGCATGGAAGCAGAGGTCTAGAGTCCAATTGTTAAAACATGGGGATAAGAATACTAAGTTTTTCCACTGAATTGCAGCTTCTCCCAAAAGATTTAACTGCATGGAGCAATTAGAAGCGGATGGTACTACTATCCAGGATCCAGATAGTATCAAGGAGGCTGTGGAAAACTACTACAAAGACCTATAAAAGGAAACTGAAAACTGGAGACTTGATTTTAGACTCCATGAGCCTTCAAGGATTACTGATGAGGAGCAGATTTGGCGGCAGAGACTATCTGAGGAGGAATAAATACTACAGTGTTTGTATGTGTCCTATGGAAAAATCACCTGGACCAGAAGGGTTCCCAGTGGAGTTTTTCGAGACTTTCAGGAACCTACTAAAGGAAGATATTACAAAGGCCATCCAATATTTTCATTCAAATCAAGTGTTTGAAAAGAGCTTCAATGCAACATTCATTGCTCCAATCCCAAAGACGCCTGGAGCCACAGAGCTAAAAAACTTCAGACCAATTAGACTGGCTGGGGGTGTATACAAGATTATTGCCAAAGAGACTAAAGAAAGTAATAGATAAATTGGCTAACTAACATCAGATGACATTCATTAAGGGGAGACAAGTAATGATGCAACACTCATAGCTAGCGAATGCATTGACTCAAGATTGAAGAGTGAGATCCGAGACATGATGCATAAGATAGACATTCAGAAAGCATATGATCATGTAAATTGGGCTTTCAACTTTCTTACTGAATATTCTCAGGCAAACAGGGTTTGGAGACAGATGGGTGCAGTTGATAGAATACTGCATTAAAACAGTCAGATTCTTGGTACTTGTGATGGAGAAACTGTTGGTTTTTTCGCATCAAAAAGGGGCTTGAGAAAGGGTGATCTCACCTCTCCGTCCTGTTCATTCTGGCTATGGAAGTTCTTGAAAACATGACGAGAATAGCAGTCAAAAAGATGGACAAGAGTGTTCAAGTAGGGGGCAGTGCAGGGGGAGAGATGAAAGTTGGTCATCTGTTGTAAACCAGTGGCTGAATAAATAAACTATATTAGAGTGATTCTTGTCTTGTTTGAAGCTGTTGCAAGGATGAAAGTCAACTCAGGAATAACTGTTTAATCTCAGTGAATGACTTTTTTTCTTTTGATGACTGTGGTGTCCAGTGCCCGCTATGCAGACCCGACTATTTTATTTCAGTGAATGACTGTTATATCTTTGGAGAAGTATCATCCCCACCAAGGTAAATTGCTTTACTTGCAACCCTCAGGGGTTGGCTTGGTGGTAATAGAGTTGAGCCTTGGGGTTTGCTCCCGTTCAAGGTCTCAAGATCGAAACCCACTGGGTGAAAAAAAATTTTTGAGGGTCATCGGGCTGGGTAAAACCGGAATTAACCGTGGTGCACTTGCGGAAAACTCCTTGCCGAGGGCTTGTGCATCCCTGGGATTAGTCGGGGCTCTAAAAGACTCGGACACCCGATGCAAATCAAAAAAAAAAAAAGGCTGCTTTACTTGGCTAGTGATTAAGATGGCATGTCTAATTCAAGAAGTTCTGCAGAAGAAAAGGAGACAGCTAGTTCCCAGGTGCTTTCTGTGTAACACCACAGGGAAGACAAGCAAGCATCTCTTTCTACATTGCAGCTTCACTACTCAGTTGTGGAATCTCTTCCTCAAGATAACAAGTTACAGCTGGACAACCCTAGAGCACACATCAGATCTACTGAGTTGCTAAGTTAGGAGGGGACATAGTAAGAGTCAGAAGACGTAGTGGAGATTAGTTCCATCATGCATATGGTGATCCATATGGTTGGAAAAAATGGTAGATGTTTTAATGATAGGTCCAATTCCATTCATAAAGTGAAATGGAATTAAATTGATCCTTACTTATTTGGTGTAAACAATTGTATATAGTTGATGTAGATCAAATAGTAGACTTATTAGGAGACTTGTAATTGATAATATTCCTTTTTGGAGGTCGCCAGCATGCCCTTAATGCTAAAGAATACAACCTTATAAATTTCAAAAAAAAAAGGGTAAAGAAATGGTAAATTTTGGCGCACTCATTCAAACTTCAAAAATATGTATGGGTTAAATAATTGATTCCATAATCCCAAAGAAATCAATGAAGAAGCTGAAAGTTAACAGCCTTGTACCGTGAGAGATTCACTTGCAAGTTAATAAGATAAAAGTTGCATCTAGGAAGTAGCATTTTTAAATAAAAATACAAGATAGGTTGATGGGTTACATGTGTTGGTGTAGAAAGCAGTGCACATAGTCTGAAACAACTTGTGAATCTGCAGCCGACAAAAAACAATCATTACAAATAATATATGAGTCAGGACAATCAGAATGTTATAGAGAATCAAGTATCATATATCATGAGATGGAAACAACTCAGCTGTTGGCAATTCACTTCAAAACATCAAGGCATTTTTAACTTCTTGAGCACACAACAAGCTAAGGTCATTTTCTAAACCAGGAAGCAGGTAAAAGTCCTATGTTACTTAGATGTTGGCAGTTCACTTCAAAACATCTAGGCTAACTTTAAGCTTGCCGAGATTTGAATCTTCACCGGTAAACGATAAGGGGGAAGAAGAAAGCTATTATCCAGTTTAGAGGTTAACCCAAGGGATCTTGAAGGGGATCGCAAGTGATAAGGCTAGCAGATCCCATCAAACTAGGGATTTGCAACTCTCTCAGCACATGAGAAAGTCAAAAAAAGTTAAATCTAAAGCATGTGAGGGGCATGTGAGCTTTTTAAAAGAAATATGGAGTTGGGTCAATTCTTTTGGACAAGGGTTTTTCGGAAATAACCTCTCTATCTCTATGAGGTAGTAGTAAGGTCGGCGTACATTTCACCCTCCCCAAACCGTACTTGTGGGATTTCACTGGATATGTTGTTGTTGTAGTATTTTCAATCCTACCGGACAATCAATCAACCAATTATGTTCATCCCTAGCTGCAGAATTCGGAGATATCAAGTATGGATACAAGAAACCTACAGCTACATTATACATAACATGTTCAAATTGTGAATCATCCAATAAAGAACCTTGTGATTCCTCCTTATCCATCTTGTTAGAATAGGAATAGGATTACATAGTCCTATTTAGAGTTGGAATACGGATAGTATTGTTTCCTAGTTGGATTTGGATTTGGATTAGGTTGTAGTGTCTATAAATAGGGCCTTTATGTAGCAGTGATAATACACATGTAAATAAACAATTTAATAATATTTTTTCCCATATTTCTCATATGGTATCAGAGCATTGGTGAGAAAAAAAATTTCCGTTGTTCACTGTTCCGGTGGCTGTTTTGGTCACCTTCGTTTCTATGGGTGTCGTGCAAAAAAAAGAAAAAAACCAACACCACCACTAGGGTCGGAAAGCCCGGGCGTCCACATCCCAACAAGAACCAACCACGAAAAAACTTTCACGCGCGCCCTCACGTGCCGCCGACAGTGAGTAATTTTCCGACGAGATCGACTCACTCGTCAGCATGTGACGGGTCTCCGGAGATTTTTTTCAATTTTTCTTCTTCTGCTGAGGTCGGCGAGTCATTCCGACCAAAGCCCAGCCCTTTTTTGTCAGATTCAATTGCCAAAATTAGGGTTCCGACGTCTTTTTACCGTTCCAAGCAGTTTTCCAGCCATCTTTTCGATTTTTTTTTGGTGGGGTCACCTAATAATTCCGACCCAATCCCAGTCATTTTTTTCCAATTTCGATCGCCAGAATTAGGGCTCCGGCACTTTCCTGCACTTTTCGACAATTTTTTTCGTGTTTCCGGCCAGGTTTCTTTCTTCTTTTCAAAAGATGCCTTTTGGGACACATTGTTGGAGAAGGCAAGATGCAGATGGACGAGTCCAAGATTCGGGCCATACAAGATTGGGAGCCACCAAAGAAGGTCCCAGAACTTCGATCTTTTCTTGGGTTGGCCAACTACTATCGGAAGTTCATCAAAGGCTACTCTACTATAGCCGCTCCCCTCACAGATCTACTGAAGAAAAATCGGACCTGGGAGTGGAACGAAAGGTGCCAGGTAGCATTCGAGGAGCTTAAGGCAGCCGTGATCAAGGAGCCAATGCTGGTCTTGCCCGACCACACCAAACCATTCGAGGTACAGACGGACGCTTCTAACTTTGCCTTAGGAGGAGTCCTAATGCAAGGAGGACACCCAGTGGCTTACGAAAGTCGTAAGCTAAATGATGCCGAAAAGCGCTACACGGTCCAAGAGAAAGAGATGACCGCCGTGGTGCACTGTTTGCGGACATGGAGGCATTATCTGTTGGGCACCAAGTTCGTCGTGAAGACAGATAATGTTGCCATAAGTTACTTTCTTAAGCAGAAGAAGCTGACACCTAAACAAGTCCGGTGGCAAGCTTTCTTAGCAGAGTTTGATTTTGTGATGGAGTACAAGCCAGGCAAGGGTAATGTTGTAGCCGACGCACTAAGCAGAAAGGCCGAACTTGCTTCCATCACCAGCCCAAGTTTCGCAATGGTGGATCGTATCAAGGAGGGGTTGGAGCAAGACCCACAAGCCAAAAATTTGTTGGGATTGGCAAGTCAGGGGAAGACGCGCCAATTTTGGCTCGAGGACGGGTTGATCCTCACCAAGGGAAATCGGGTTTATGTGCCGAAATGGGGAGGCTTAAGGAAGGAAATCATCAAAGAATGCTATGATTCCAGATGGGCTGGCCATCCTGGAGTACCGAGGACCATGGCCTTAGTCGAGCGAGCTTATTACTGGCCCCAAATGAGGGATGATGTGGAGCTTTACGTCAAGACTTGTCTTGTGTGCCAGCAAGACAAGGTGCAGCAACGTCCCACAGCTGGTCTATTGGAGCCGCTGCCCATTGCAGAGAGACCATGGGAAAGCATTTCCATGGTCTTCATCACATCTTTACCTAAATCCGAAGGCTGCAGCAATATCATGGTTGTCGTGGACCGATTTAGCAAGTATGGAGTATTCATACTAGGCCCGACAAAGCTTACTGCTGAAGATGCTGCCCGACTTTTCTTCAAGTTCCTTGACTTTTCCTCTTCTCCCCCTAGGTACAACATTTCCATGGTCTTCATCACATCTTTACCTAAATCCGAAGGCTGCAGCAACATCATGGTTGTCGTGGACCGATTTAGCAAGTATGGAGTATTCATACTAGGCCCGACAAAGCTTACTGTTGAAGATGCTGCCCGACTTTTCAAGTTCCTTGACTTTTCCTCTTCTCCCCCTAGGTACAACATGTCTCCACCGATTCGTGGAAAGTGTCAGAAGAGGAAAATGGATGCAAATGTACCCCTTCAGGTCGTGGATTGTACTACTGTGCTACTCTAGGCATGGTGGAATGATATGGGTCTGACAGAGCAGGGAATGATATTCAAGTATTTGGGCTTCTTGACCAGAATTATGCAAGTAAACCTTATGAGGGATATTATAGAAGCACTGATATCCTTTTGGAATCCTACAAATAATGTGTTTTGTTTCTTAAATTTCAAACTAACCCCAACCTTGGAGATAGCGGGATTAGCTGGATTTGGGGTAAAATTGCATCATCAAAAACTCGCGGCTTCGAGGAACATCTCCATCAACAAATTCTTCCTACATATTTACATCTACAAAACTAAGGTGGAATCATTGGACAAAGGCTGGATCTCATTGCAGTTTTATATGATAAGTATAGAAAGGAAGAAGGGTAACGACAATTTAGGAAACAACTTTGCAACAAAGGAAGCTTCGAAACATGAAAAGTCTACAAGCGTTTTGCTTTTATGGTTGTTTTTTTGGCAACAATGGTCTTTCCAAGGAGAGATAAGAAGATTAACATCCGCTTAGCTAGGATAGTAAACATATTGGTTGAGAAAGAGGGCCATACCATCATCTCAATGGTCTTAGCCGGTATTGACCGTTCGTTGACAGCCTGCCAGAGGGGAAAGGGATTCTTTGAATGTTGCAACATATTTATGGCAATTGTAGATAATAGAACATCTCTACTAGCCTCGTAATGTGGCAAGGTTTATTTGGGATAGCAGTGATTATATCACATATACTAAAAGGGTGGAAAACTACGATTGCCCAGAAGGGGTCAATGCTTGGATCGAGCGTTTACATTCACTAACTTCAGATAAGATCGTATGGAACTTTTCTTGGTTCTCTTGGTCAGAGGTCATACACATGTCATCTGTTCACCCTTTCTTATTATTGATGGGTATTAGGGGCGTCCAGCCATATGTACCATTGTGTGCCCTGCATCAGCTGGGAAGACGATAGATAACCCCTATCACCTGAGGAAATGAAAGAGTTTGTGTCTGAAATAAGACCGGGGGCTTCCCCTCCTGAAGGACTCGTCTAGAAGATTTGAGATGGTTGTCTTTTCATGGGACTTGAAACTATGGTTAGGGAGCGTGATAAGGGAGAGGTTCACCCAAGGTACTCTAATTGGTTCAAAAAATAACCGCCTTTACAAGTTAGAACAGAGAGATCTGTAAAAAGGTCAATTGATCATGAGGAAGAGATGAAGATAAGGGTCGAGTTAACCATGCGCGATTACCTCGTCATTAATCAGGCATTAAGAGCAAACTTGGAACGTGCTGAAGTTGCTCTAACTCAGAAACAAGCAGAACCTGAAGAAGAAAGGGCAAAGGCAACTCAAAAGGAAGTTTTACTTCAAGGGAATATTAAGTTGGCGACAATTAGGGGGACACAAGTAACAGAACTGGCGGCATCTCGATAATTACAATGAAGGGATTATGATAAAAAAGTCAAATTGATTTTGACCAAGAGAGGTCCCAGTGGATCCATGAGAGGGGAAAGTTGCGAGAAGAGCTGGAGTCAACCTTAGGTCGAGAAAAACATGCTAAAGATGTAATTATCGCTCGTGGCCAGTAGATACGGAGGTGGTATCAAACTTGCAAGTCACATCGCACGAAGGTCCATGTCTGGTTGACCGCGCTGCACAAATGGGCTTAGATTATCAAGAGATGAATCATGCAGAATTTCTAGTGAGGGTACCTAATTTTGCCAAGTATCTCACAACCTCCTTATAGGATAGATATTTGGGGTTAGGAGGACGTTTGACACCATGTAACCCGTGAATGAGAACGACGAGGGCATGCTCATGGTTGGTTCTTGGAGCATGCATCTAATAGTTTTTATTTTGTTTTGTTGCATTCTGTTAGTTTGAGTCGTTTCTTTTCATCCATTTTTCCACCTTTTATCTAGTTGAGTCTATCTAAATTCTAGTTTAATTCGTTTAGTGATGTTGCTTGTGTCTCAAACTTTGTTGAAAGATATTTTAATATATGCTCATTTCATGTCTTATTTTCTTAAAAACTTATCTTTAAGAATATATATGTTATATAATTAAAACAAAATAATTACCTTGAACTACGCAAAGATCTGATTCATGCACTAGCATGATACGTAGGCAACCCAATAAGTTCGATCGAAACCTTCTAAGAAATATATCTATATTTTATGATAATAATTATAGTAACAAAAGCGAACAAACACGCCTAGATATGCCGAGATGAAACATAAGGCCCCCAAGGTAAAAATGAAAATGTATCATATGTGAGAGTAATTCGTGAAGCTTTTAATGCTAATCCGCTTGCTACTTTACACACACAGAGAGAGAGAGTGTGGGAGAGAGAGAGAGAGAAAGGGACAAAAGTAATTTAAAGGTGATTGGTTTGCGATTAAGCTGACATCGCATCCATACAATACAAGGTCAAAAGGGAAAGAGAAAATATCCCGCCAAGATGGAAAAGAGGTGGACCATGATGAAAACCAGAGAGTTTCATCGGAAGAGGGCAGAGTAGAGGAACTAAGGATGTTGAGACAACAAATGGCTAAAATGTATGAAGCTTGGATGAATGGACATGCTCCACCATCTTCAATCCATTAATATCTGAGTTCAAATATGCCATCCCCTATAGGAGTCCCAACAAATAATCCAATTTATTCAACCAGATTTGGCCCACAGGTTAACCCCTCCAACTCCGCTAGAACATCCCATGTATGCCCCGTGGCTATGCCAATGATAAATAATCCTCTTTTTGTGCAAGTTGTGCAAACTAATACAGTCCCTCAGCCGACGCCAGTGCCAAAATCCAATGATAATCCCCCATCTCAAGTTCAAAATGATCAGGGTTATGCCCCTGAGCTAACTTTTAAAATTCCAAACTCTTATGTCATAGTTCCCCTATCGAGGTTGCTAAACCCACTAAAAGTAAGGAACATGAAGAAATGGCTAGAAAAATGAAAAGCTTGGAACAAAGTGTGAGGGACATGCAGGGATTAGGGGGCCACAAAGGCATCTCATTCAATGATTTATGCATGTTTCCTAATGTCCACTTACCTATCGGATTTAAGGTCCCAAAGTTTGAGAAGTATAATGGCCATGGCGACCCTATTGCCTATTTTAAGAGGTACTGCAATCAACTAAGGGGTGTTGGAGGCAAAGAGGAATTACTTATGGCTTATTTTGGAAAGTGTCTAGTAGGAATTACATCGAAATGGTTTATAGATTAAGACATTGCCAATTGGCGTACCTGGAATGATTTGGCTCGGTGTTTAGTGCAACAATTTTAGTACAACATTGAAGGAGTCAGAGATGATCGATTAGATGGAGGGAGCAAGCTGCTAGGGTTAAACCCCCAATGAAGGAGTCAAAGATGATCGATGTCTTTCTCCAAACACATGAACTTGACTACTTCCATTACTTGCTTTCTGTCGTTAGAAAAATATTTGCTGAGGTTATTAAGGTCGGGGAAATGGTAGAAAGTGGCATCAAATCAAGAAAGATTGTGAGTCAAACTGCTTTAAAAGCCACTACACAAGTGCTTTAGAATGGCACAGGAAATCTTGCAGGCAAGAGAAGGAAGGAAGATGTGGCTACCATAGTATCAGCGCCCAGGACCTATATACATAATCCATATAACCCCACAAAACACTACTTCTCAAAATTCACCATATCTACTCCGCATCTACAGTATCCCATTTACAATTCACAACCATGTGTTCAACCCCTATCTTGTCCACAATGGCGTGCACCAACTCCTCCAATTCAACCCCCACCCTCACAAAGTTACCAAAACACTACTAAAGTCAATTTTCGTCCTAGACCAGTGCACAAGAAAGGGAAGGCATCTAGGGATGACTTCACTCCTATTGGAGAATTATATGTCAGCTTATTCCAAAAACTAAAATCATTGAATGTTTTGAGCCTTATTGAAAGGAAGGTCCTGAATCCTTTCCCCAAAAAACCTGGATTATTCCCAAAGATGTGCATATTGCTCCGATGCCCTAGGGCATGACATAGAAAAATGTTGGCATTTGAAAAGGGTGATCTAACACATGATTGATACGCATCAAACCATAGTATAGAGTCCAGAGGGTCCAAACATTAATCAAAATCCATTGCCTGTGCATAATGAAACCAATATGTTAGAAGTGATCCATGGTGCCGAGGAGATGGCGATCCCAAACAAGCCTATCCTTAAGGTCAAAGCTGATGCAGAGAGTGTAACAAATGTGGTTGATTTGACAAAGATAACGCCTTCAAATGTGGAAAAGATGCCTGAAAGGCTAGGTCCATCCAGCGCGCCTATCCTAGTTGTGAAAGAACCTGCTGATGATGCATGGGCAAGCTAGAAAGAACCAAAGTTAATTGCTCCCAAAGGAACAAATAAGCCTATCTTGGTTGTGCAAGTGGTCCCTACCTCACCTGTGATGAATAAACCGGTGTCTCAACATTCAATGACTAACCCTAAGGTTGTTCCTTAGAATTATAAGCATACCATTGTTACATACAAGGGGAAAGAAATCAATGACAAAGTTGATGAAATAAGAGGGTTGACCTGTTCAGGGAGATTCTATGCCTCGATGGAGTTAAGAAAGACTAAACAGGTAAGAAATGACCTAATGCCAGTTAAGGGCCCTGTTTTTGAGGAAGAAGCAGAAGAATTCTTACAAAAGATGAAACTGCCAAACTATTCCATCGTGGAATAGCTAAAGAAGACACCAGCACTGATCTCTTTGTTGTCTCTGTTATTACACTCAGATGAACATCATAAGGCTATAATGAAGATTTTGAATGAAGCACATATTCCTAAGGAGGTTACTATAAGTCAATGGGAGAAAATTATTAGCAGAATCTTCAAGGCAAACAGGATAACATTTTCTGATGATGAGCTACCTGTGGAAGGAACTGGACATAATCAAGGCCTTTATATCTTTGTAAAGTGTGAGCATTCCTATGTCACTAGAGTCCTAATTGATGGAGGTTCTGGTGCCAATATCTGGCCTCTGTCAACTCTGCAAAAATTGAATATCAGTATTCAAAAGGTGCGACACAATAATATATCTGTTAGAGCTTTCGATGGGGCCAAAATTGATGCTATTGGTGAGATTGAGCTCACACTGACAATAGGCCCTGTTGATTTTGCAATAGATTTTCAAGTGTTAAACATTGAGGCATCCTACAACTTGTTGTTGGGAAGACCATCGGTACATAAGGTTGGGGCAGTCCCATCTACATTGCATCAAATGATCAAGTTCAAACATGATAGATAAGAAGTAATTATTCATGGGGAAGGAGACCTGTCTATCCATAAAGATTCTTCCATTCCCTTTATCAAAATCAATAATAAGACTGATACACTAGGTTATCAAGTTTGTGAGGTTGTGGATGTTGAGCATATCCTCGAGGGGAATCTCTTTTCGAAGCCAAGACTACCCGTTGTATCTGTTATGATGATAAATGAAATCTTAAGGTATGGGTTTGAACGTGGAAAAGACTTAGGAGCGTTCTTGGAAGGCAGAGCTCATTCAAAAACCCTGGTACTTTTGGCTTAGGGTACAAGCGCACGGCCGGAGATAAAAGGATAGGCAAAAATGAGAAAAGGGGAGAATGGTACTTGCTAGCCAATACCGCCCATCGACGAGTCCTTTGTCGGTTCCACCCTGTTAAGTCTTCCAAGCCACAGCCGCCAAAGCTAGCATCGGATGTAGATGTGGAATTGAGTAGCTATTTTCAAAACGTATTTATTGAGGTTGATATGGTTGAGATTGGGGAGGGACCCAGTAATAAAGGCATACAATCCATTAGCCATGATGTGCAGCTCAACAATTAAGAGGCTATTCCTCTTCCTATTAGGAAGGAGTCTTGGTAGTCCGTCTTGTTTTTTTTTAAATGTTTTTTTCACTTACCTAAGAATCGTAGTTTAAATTTCTATCTTATTGTTCAAGACCTCTTATCTTCCTTTTAAATGAAATTTAGGTTCGTTTTCCATTTCTACCTAATATATTTAATTTTCTTTTATACAGTTCTACCTATATCGATTCTAGTGATATGACATACGCGCAGAATTTTTCGTCGAATCTTAAAGTCCAATCTAATCCTGAAATAATAAATCAAGAAGTCGAATATGATGAAGACGAAGAATTCAGAGAAGTAAGCAAGGATTTCGAACATTTTGAGAATAAATCAAATCCTAACATGAGCGAAATAGAGGCAATCAATCTAGGAGATCATGAAATATTAGGCAGACTAAGATAAGTGTGCATGCTTAACCGCAACAAAAGAAAGAGATAACTAAGGCTTTACTTGACTACAAAGATGCTTTTGTGTGGTCTTATGATGATATGCCTGGGTTGAGCACTGACATGGTTGTTCACAAATTGCCCACTGCCCCTACAATTCCTTTGATTAAACAAAAGTTGAGAAAGCTTAAAATCGACATGCGTGTAATAATTAAATAGGTAATTACCAAGCAACTTGAGGCAAAGGTCATTCGAGTCGCTCAATATCCTTTATGGTTAGCCAGTATTGTCCCTATCCCTAAAAAAGACGGCAAAGTTTGAATGTGCATTGATTATCGCGACTTGAACAAAGCAAGTCCGAAAGACTACTTTCCATTGCCCAACACTCACATTTTGTTAGACAATTGTGTTAAGCATGAATTAGCATTATTTGTGGATTATTACGTCGGGTACCACCAAATTATTATGGACGAGGAAGATGCCAAAAAAACACCTTTTATCATGTCATGGGGTACATATTGTTATTGAGTCATGCCATTTATGTTAAAGAATGCACGAGCAACTTACATGAGGGCAATGGCCACCATGTTTCATGACATGATGCATAGGAAAATAAGAGTTTATGTAGATGGTGTTATTATCAAATCAAAAAAGCAATCGGACCATGTCAAAGACCTGCGAAAATTCTTTGAAAAGCTTCGCAGGTATAATCTCAAGCTTAATCCATCAAAACGTATGTTTGGTGTACCATCAAGAAAACTTTTGGGGTTCGTAGTTAGCCGACGAGGTATTGAATTAGACCCTTTAAAGATAAAAGCTATGCAGGAATTACCACCGCCAAAAAACAAAACTGAGGTGATGAGCCTCCTAGGGCAGTTAAACTATATTAGTAGATTCATCACTCAGCTCACAACAATTTGCGAGCCTAGTTTTAAGTTAATAAAGAAGAATGTCATCGTCAAATGGACTGAGGAATGTCAAGAAGCATTTGATAGAATTAAAAGATACTTATCAAATCCGCCTATACTGGTCCCTCCTGAGTTGGGTAGGCCTTTGAAATTATATATGTCAGTGTTGGATAATTCTTTTGGATGTGTACTTGGTTAGCATGATATTTCTGGTAAGAAAGAGCAGGCCATATATTACCTCAGCAAGAAGTTTACTACTTATGAGTCTAAGTACACTCTTCTTGAAAGGACATGTTACGCCTTGACTTGGGTGGCCCAGGAGTTGAAGCAATACCTGTCCTATTACACTACTTACCTCATTTCTTGTATGGATCCCTTGAAATACATCTTTCAGAAACCCATCCCCACCGGCAGACTTGCAAAATGGCAAATATTACTCACTGAATTTGACATTATTTATGTGACATGAACATCGATGAAGGCCCAAGCCTTGGCAGATCATTTGGCAGAAAACCCTATTGATGATGAATATGAGCCCATTAAGACTTATTTTCTTGATGAGGAGGTATTATGTGCCGATAAAGTTATTCTCGATAACAACTTAGGGTGGAAGTTGTTTTTGATGGGGCCTCTAACAAAAAAAGAGTTGGGGTAGGAGCCATTCTTATGTCTAAGTTTGGGGAATATCATCCTGTAACAGCCTAACTCAGATTCTATTGTACTAATAATATGGCAGAGTATAAAGCTTGTATCCTAGGTTTGAGGTTAGCTATCGACATGGGAGTCCAGGAATTATTGGTATTGGGAGACTCTGACTTATTAGTCCATCAAATTCAAGGAGAGTGGCAAACTCGTGATACAAAGCTCATGCCCTATCAAAGTTGCTTGCAAGAGCTTTGCCGGCAGTTTATTTCCGTGAAGTTCAGACATATAAAGCTTACATTGACCTATTATACATACAGATTCGTGACCACCATGCTTATTGCAATGTGGTCGAGGAAGAATTTGATGGAAAGACTTGGTTCCATGATATCAAAGCATACCTTCAATCTAGAGAGTATCCCATAGGCACCACTAGTAAGCAAAAGAGAACTATTTGACATCTAGCTAATGGTTTCTTCTTAAGTGGAGGGATCCTGTACAAGAGGACCCCTGATTTAGGTATTCTAAGGTGTGTAAATGCCAACGAAGCTTCAACTATCATGATTGAAGTGCATTCAGGAATCTATGGGCCACGTATGAATGGGTACGTCCTAGCAAAGAAAATACTTAAAGCGGGTTATTATTAGCTTACCATTGAGCGAGACTATATAAAATTTGTTCGTAAGTGTCATGAATGCCAAATGCGCGGTGATTTGATGCATTTGCCACCCTCAGAGTTGCATATGATGTTCGCTCTATGGCCTTTTGTGGCTTGGGGAATAGATGTGATTGGGCCGATCAAACCTAAAGCATCAAATGGCCATAGGTTCATTTTGGTAGCCATTGATTATTTCACAAAGTGGGTAGAAGCAGTGACTTTCAAGTATGTGACCAAAAAGGCTGTAGTAAACTTCATTTATTGTGACGGTATATGTCAGTTTGGTATCCAAAAGATAATTATTAAGGATAATGTTGCCAATCTTAACAGTAATTTAATGGGAGAGGGGTGTCATCAATTTAAAATTGAACATCGAAAATTCAACCCCATATCGCCCGAAGGCAGACAGGGCTGTAGAAGCTGCTAACAAGAATATAAAAAAGATACTCCACAAAATGGTCGACATTGGCATGAAAAGCTACCTTTTACATTATTCGGTTATCGCACTACAATTCATACATCAATAGGCGCTACTCCTTATTTGCTAGTATATGGGACCAAAGCAGTTATATCTGCAGAAGTTGAGATTCCATCTCTCCGAACTATTGTAGAGGCCGAAATTGATGATGATAAATGGGTCAAAACACGAATGGAGAAACTAAGCTTGATTGATGAGAAGTGATTGGCATCAGTGTGTCATGGTCAGTTGTACTAGAAGAGAATAGCACAAGCATATAATAAAAAGGTATGCCCTAGGCATTTTGAAGTGGGGCAATTAGTATTGAGGCTTATCCTACCACAACAAGCTGAGAGTAAGGGAAAATTTTCTCCAAACTAGCAAGGAGCATTCATTATAGTGAAGGTATTGTCCAACAATGTTTTGTATTTAATAGATATAGAAGGCAAAATGACAAAATGGCCATCAATGTTGATGCTATGAAGAGATATTATATATGATTTGATTTCTTTCTATTGTATATCTCAAGTTCTGGTGACATTTTAAAGGTTGATATGATGAAAGCCAAACATTCTGAATCCAAACATTATGTCACACATTACTACTCATGTCCATGTGTAATCTGTTTCCTTTATCCTTGCTTTGACAATTGAAAAAGAGAGCAAAAAAGGAAAAACAAAAAAGCAAACACACACAAAAAAAAAAAAGAAAAGAAACTGAAAAAAAGTGAAAAAACCATCCTACTGAGCTATGTTTGACCTGATTCTTATTTCACAAGATATGTAGGCAGCCCTATTGCTGGGGTTCGGTCCAACCAAATAAAAAATCCCCAAATTTCATGTTTAGAAAACTGGGGCAAAAATTCTTTTTCTTTCTTTCTTTCTGTCGGTCACTTCCAAGAGTTGAAGGCCAACCCCATGCATCTGAGCCTTCATGACATCTTTTCTTTCTGCCCTTACCCAAAAGTCACGTTACGACAAAAAAAAAGAGACCCTCAAATCAACCTTTGAAACATCAAGCATAAGCATATTACGGTTATAAAACAATGGCGCAAGGGGTGATATTCTTCTTCAACAATACAACGTAAGTAAATAAAATAAAAATGAGAGAGTCTTATTGGTGAAGACCCTAAAGGCACCATAAGACGAAGGTGAGATTGAGAGAATAATATTGAGAGAGTCTTATCAATGAAGACCCTAAGGGGCACCATAAGGCGAATGTGAGATTGAGAGAATAAAAATGAGAGAGTCTTATCGGTGAAGACTGTCGCACCCCATTTTTCTCGTGAAAAGACGGGAACCTAGATGGCGTCGTGACAAGGAACTCTTTTGGGATTTTGAAGAGAATTGAAGAGTCGCGACCTAATGATTTAAGGTGCATTAGGACACTATTCTAAGTCTAAGTCTAAATCGAGGGTCAAAGTCAACAAAAGAGCAGGTAAGGGTTCAAGTTACCTCTAGAGGAAGGTATTAGGCACCCCTCGAGGTTCGCAAATACGAGTCCCAACTATGTCTCTTACTGATATGGGGGTTAACAAATAGAGGTCTCTTATTTTCAGAAATTTTATCCTAATTAGTTCTAAGTGATAACAAGAAAGAAATTAAATAAATAAGTGAGAAAAGTAAACGAATAAATAAAACCTAACTACCCCAAATAATAAAAGAAAACAAGAGAGAAAATTAAACTAAGTGAATTATTAATTTCACTCGGATCAATTTACTCGGCTTTATTTCAGAAGTCAAAAATTGTCACTTTAGCTCGCATGACTTATTTAAGCCTAGTGACAAAACCAAAGTTTGGCCTTATTAAAGCTCGAGCATATGTCCTCATCTATGAAGGTCCTATTTTACCCTATCCCCCATCCTAAGTTGATTTATTTGTTTTAACCTTAAAGCGTACTAAAAAAGTGAAAAAAAAACTAGCCTTCTCCTAAAGTGACTAGCGTCCCTCATAATGTCCAAGAGGCGTTAAGACTTTTATTTTAGTGGTTCTAGACTTAAAGGGAATGTAAGGCTCCTAATTAGACTCGCGTCACACAAAGCATAAAGGACTAGAAAGTAGCAGGTAAAATCTCAAATAACCTCCAAACAATTTATCTAACATGCTTGAAAACATACAAAGTGCAAGACGATATGCAAAGTGTCATGAATCAACATTCAAAAGGCATTATTAATTGAAGAAGATTACATTTTTAGTTACTTAAGTGAAGATTTCAATTCTTAAAAAAAAAACGTTAACAAGTTTATATGATTAAATAAAATTCTAAAAAATCATTAAAAGAATTTATTAAAGACAATTATGTTATATGATATGTTAAAAATTAAATTACGTCCTATAGGCATAATTTCTAAAAGTGAAAATGTATTGAATCCTAAAAAGCATAATCTATAAAATAATGAAAAACATAATAGCCTAAAACATGATTATTAAAAGAAATTACTTAGAAGCATGATTTCTACTAGTAAAATAGCCCTTTTTAGAAAAATTAAGAGAAGACTATATTAGTAACGAAAAACAATCTCATAAGCATAATGTTTATTGTTTTAAAATCTTATAGACATGGTTTCTAATGGTATTAAAAATATAGAGACCTATTTAAACATCTTGTTAAATCCTTAATACATGACTTCTATAGTGTTTCAAACAAATGAATGTAAGATTTTGTTAAAAATTCTATAGGTATGACATCTATTATATATAATGTAATTTAAAATAAAATTTATTAGAATCCTATAGACATGATATCTAAAAATATTTTAAAACGTATTCAAGATGGAGAAAGATGTTAGAACCAATACTTGATTAAAGATCTATTAGACTATCCTAAATCCTTTAATGCACACATAATTCATTTTAAATATTAAGTCCTAGATTAGGATTGCCTATATGGAAAACACCATAACACACACTCATTCAACAAATACAACAACAACATACCCAGTATAATCCCACAAGTGGGGTCTGGGGAGGGTGTAATGTACGCAAAATAACATAAAAGCAGTTAGCACATAACTCCCCTCCCACCTTATCTAACATATATATGAAAAAGAGAATAGAATTAACCAGCGTTGGACAATAACAAGATAAATCCAAACAGCAAAGTTAATTAACCAAAAACAATGAAGTTGAAAACAGAATGCAGTAATTCCCTTCTCATTGTTACTCTTTTAGAGAGAGTATGGAGATGGGGTGAGGAAAGCAGAATAGTGTAGTCTGTGAGTGTTTTTCGTATGAAGAATTTGTATGAAGAACTATGAATGTCAAAAAATGTCTTCTCCTCTCGATCCCAAAGAATTCCTCTTTTTATACTCGCAAAGGTAGAAAAATAAACGCAAGAAAAATTAATTAATCAATTTACACTTATCCTAAAATTAATTCAATCACACATTTACCATAAATTAAATAACTTGATTCAGTCTACCATAAAAAGATAAATAAGAATCTATCCAAAAACAATATAAAAGGGCAGAGAAAAAAAAAGAATAAAATCAAGAAGGCAACAATATCATAACTGTGGATCAATTATATTGACAATTAATCACGGGGTTACCAAATTACCAAAAATAGGACACAATTTACCTCACAACTTAATCAATCACAATCCAACTTGATCAATTTAGAGATTATTAGAATTAAGGAAATCAATTTCCAAATATAATTTACCAAATTGAGCACTGAGAAAATCAAAGCTTGAACAGAAAAGAGAAAATCAATAATCTTCCAATGAGAATCTTAAAATCAGAAGATTTGAACGAATCAATAATATCACGAAACATACTAAAAGCTTAATCTCAAGAGGGTAAAAGATAATAATAATAATCTGAATTTACCCACTAGAATTAAAAGAGGCAGACAAGTATCAATTTAAACAAGCATTAGAATAATAATTCCTGGCAGTTGAGTCAAAATAAAGAACTAATTGGTACCACACATGCATATGACTAAGCACGAGAATGATGAATCAATAATTAGTGAAAGAGATAACAATAATCAACTCATAACATCCAATTCGGCAAGCAAAAACAGTAAGCAATAACATTAAAAATAAAAGTCAAACCGAATTCTGATATTTGAGACCTAAAGTGTTTTAATATCATTTTTGACCGGAGTTGCTTCATCGGCATCACTAGTTGCTCACCCATATCTGGTCGTATCAATTTTCCAGTGGATCTCCTGTGGGTTAGGTGGGTTTGGACGGAAAAGGTGTTTTTGGGGTGACAAGAAGATGGCTTCGCGAGTGACAGAGGGAGTGAAGGACTAGGAGGGGGCGCCGGGTTTGGGGTTTTCCGGCAAAGGGTGCAGGAGAGTGAAGGGAGAGGCGGCCTGGTGAGGGGAGAAAAAGGGTTCGTCTGGCGGGCTGGAGGAGATGAGGTGGTGGTAGGTCACTGGATGGGTTTTCGATGGGAGATGGGTGGCAAATTGGTGGTGCCTTTTTCGGCGAAAGAGGAGTGCGCCGGTGGGGTCTCTAGGCAGAGGGGAGAGAAAAAGGCGGCGATGGGGAAGAGAAGGAGAAGAGGGAATGGGTAGCGGTGTAATAACGGTGTGAGATTACTAAAATGCTCTTAAATTTTATCGTACGCACAACGTATTTTTTCAAGCATTATTGAAAAATTTGAGATTGAATTTGCGATCAGTGTAAAAAACTAAATCTAGACATGGTCTCAACTCAGCCTTATCGCTCAAAAACGCAAAATATAATTTTTAAAGAGGGCTTAAAACAGTGAGGTTTCCTCGCCCCTTCCGCGATGCGGAGTGGATGCGGAACTACACTTGGTCTTTTTTTGAAAATTTTTAAAAAACTGAGAAAACGCGAAAAAGTGCAAATTTACACTAGTGCGTACGAGATGCAAAATTTTTTTGTTTTAATTTGAGAAGGGCAATTTCATCTTTTTTGATATATTTTTACATTCCCAGGTCGATTTTAAAACATGAATTCGTATAAAAGGGTTTAGACCCATTACTTTTCAAAAGTTTTTAAGCTAAGTCTAAGAGATAAGAAGGAGAAACAAGTGAGGGTTTCCGGAGAAGATTCGATTCTTCAAGAAAATCTTCATTCCCAGATATGTAAAGGCTAACGAAAAACGTGAAATTGTTCTTACATGTGCCAATGCAGAGATAGAATGAAAAATTAATGTCTAAAGGTCTTGAATTATGATTTTCTTCAAGGTTCTTGAACTTTTGTTTTAAATTCTTGGATATTATCTTGAGTTCTTGAATATGTTCTTTAAACTATACTTTTATTATCTTAAATTGATAATCATCATGCTTAAATTTACTATATACTTATATACTTATGCGATTGTGATTGAACTCTTATAAATTCTCTCCGTAAACAATTGAATAATGAATTTAGGGGGATGTCTAGAGCCTTGATTGTCTGAATGTGATGTTTGATTGAGTCTGAGTCCTGAGGTGATGAATGTTGATGATTGTGTTAGCTGGAATTATACTGATAGAGTTGGATGAACATAATCCCTTGAGATTGGAAAAATAGTCTTGCTCGTAGATTTTGAGTGACGGAAATCCTGGATGAATTGATGGTCTTATGAGCATGTCGAGTCCTTGAGGAGTATTGAGCACCGAAAATGAGTAAGAGTGAGTGTCACTCGCACTCATTACCTACGTGGCCAGCGTAGCATAGGATTGGCCCGTGAGAACAGATGTTTGCTTAGTCCCCAAAGAGTACTTACTACTATTATAAACCCCTGATACATGCCCTTTTACTCGACAAGATACTGGGTGGATATCGGAAAGGCATCGTTTCATTGTACCATCACCAGCTCATAGGTGATGGATGTAGGTCCAAGAAACTCCCAGATAGGTTTCATGTTGATAGAGCTCTGATTTGATGTTTAATGGATGGTGAGGTGATAAAGTCTTGTTCCTAACTTTGAGATGAGTCTGAGTGCTTGATGAGAGAATGTTATACTGCTTTCCCTTTCCTTAGCTCGTTTTTCATATAGTACATTCTACGTACTAATGCACCTCTAGCGCTACATCATTTTATGATGCTGATACGATAGACCGAGGACTTCAGTAGCCCAATCGTTGAGGTTCAGAGCATGATTTTAGATCGCGGTGAGTCCTCCCCAGCATCTATAGGATGATTATTTATTTATTTTATGTCAGTATTTCTTTGATTGTGGTACCCATGACCTGTCATGGTGCCTTCTTAGATATTATTTATAAAGGCTTCGTAGACATAGACAGTTTATGAATAGTGTCGGGATGGTTTAATCCTCATTTCCTTTCTTTGAGATATTTATTCATATTATCTTTGTTAGTTGACTACTGTATTGAATCTTCCGCTGATGAGTTGATTGAATGATGGCAAAGAGGCTGAGTGACCCGCTTGGGGGCTAGCAATAGTCTCTGAGTGTCAGCCATGCCTAGGGTACCCTGTCGGGGCGTTACAAGCGGCTTGGTCAGAGAGACAGAGGGAGAGAAGGGCAAGGTCACCGATGTTCTGCCTACAACCCGTCGGCGAGAAGATAAACTGGGAGAGAGAGAGGGGTCGGTTTGTTGGAGGAGAAGGGAAAAATGAGAATCAGATTAGGGGTTTAGGGGTGTTGGTATAGTATATTAAATCACAACACTTAGATTAAAAGAGATGAACGAATGAGATTTAATTTGAATTTGACATCTAAAATCAAGTCACAAATTGACTTAATTGGACCAAAATTGAAAGGGATTCTAAAGAAAATGACTAGATTGAAATAAATTTCAAGAAAATCGATTTGAATTGAAATTAATTTGATATAAAGGCTACTAATTATACAAAATTGAGATAAAATTAAATAGTTGCCACCTAATTAGATTTTACAATATTCAAAATTTTAAAAATAATAATTTTGACGTAAGAAAAAAAGTAATATATAATAATTGTGCAAAATATTTTGAAAAAATAAAAAAATAAATTATAAAATTATATTTAAACTATGACATTAATAATAATAATAATAATAATAATAATAAGCAAAAAATAATAAAATACTTAAAGTATTAGTAAATAAAGTAAAAAAAATGGATATTATATTAAATATAACGATAATTGTTATAAATTAAAAGGCAAAAATAATTAATGAACAAAATTTTTTGAAAGTTTATTTATTTTACTTTTTTTAAATATATTAAAAATACGTGATTATTTGGAGAAAATTGAAAATAAATTTATTTATTTTAATTTTTTTTAAAAATACTTATTTAATCAAATGACAATCTCAATTGGGTTATAGGTCAGTCAAAATTAGGTGTCAACAAAGACCGTAAGGGGCACCATAAGGCGAAACTAAGGTTGAGAGGACAAAATGAGAGTCTTATTGGTGAAAACCTTAACGGGCATCATAAGACGAATGAGATCTCGAACTTGTTTATCGTCCATTGAGATGTGCAGAACGGAAGGTGAAAACTTAATGATCAATAAGTGTTGGTGAATAGTTTGGAGGGATAGATTGGACGAATTAATTCAAAGCGCATGTCATGATCGATAAAGTCAGTTACTTACTCAGATAAGTTTCTCATTTCCTTCCTTGCTCTAAAAGCGATCCAACTCATTGAATCTTCTTTTTATTTCTTTGTTTTCATAATTTTTTTCTTTTCTTTTTCTTTTTTCCTTAAGTCCTTAGGTAGGATTCATGTCAAAAAGGGCGGGAGATAAAGGATAAAGAATTTCAAGACTTGCTACCAACTTTCTAATTGCACAAAGCGAAGCATCTAGCTAATTGACAAAATTCATATTAAGGAGAAATGCCGACGAGTTGTCATTTATCAATGGGTCTTGAAATTTTGACGTAGAGGTTTAACGAAAGCGTGAATAGTTGATGCCCTAAAATAAAGGCGGGTATTGGATTAAACTCACAGTCACTGTGGGTAATCATATTTGATTCAATCAACAACCCACCAATGAGGGGCATTAATAACCTGGAGGAAAAGATCAAAATGACGAGTATTAAAGCGATCGTTGTCAGAAGTCAAGACCGCGAGCCGATCACCATGCTTTAGGAATTTGGAAAATTTCTTTGAAACAAGAATATAGATTGTGCTCAATTTGATGGTTCGGAATCCTAAATACTTATTCCAAATTATGGAGAATAAAATGACAATGTTACGATACTGGTTTGCCTCAATTAATTGTGATGAAATTGGTTAACTTTGCAACACATTGAGGATCGTGATTCAATAAAAATCATGTTGTTGATGCTTAGTGTAGCAGGACCCTCTTGGTTAATGGGATCAGGACCCTCTTGGATAATGGGACTTAGTGTAGCGGGACCCTCTTGGATAATTGGATCAGGACCCTTCTTGATAAGGGACTTAGTGTAGCAGGACCCTCCTGGATAACTAGACTTAGATTAGCATGACTCTCCTAAATAATGGGATCAGGACCCTCCTGGATAATGGGATTTAGTGTATCAGGACCCTCCTAGATAATGAGATCAGGACCCTCTTGGATAATGGAATTTACTGTAGCAGGACCCTCCTAGATAATGGGATCAGGACCATCCTGGATAATGAGATTTAGTGTAGCAGGACCCTTGTCACGACCTAACCCAGGGACCGTGATTAGTGCCGATTGGGCACCCAGATAAACACTAAACCGGATTTCCTACTATAACAGCTAAGGAACTTGTCAAAATTTTGGCAGAGTTTTCTCTGTTTTACTGACTAACCGCACCTGCAAACAGCGACCCCAGCAGACAATAAACATCAATATACATATATATGCGGACCGACAAGGTCACCACTGTGGTAGAACTGCCCAACAAACGTGTCATACATACGAAGTCATACCAAATACAATATCCCACACCGAAGGAAGGGAGCCAGTATGAAAAATGTACGGAATATCTAAAGCAAAAAGTATGAAATATAAGTGAGAGTAATAATTCAAATAAAATATATGAGTCAAACTTGTATGCAAACATCAAAATAATTCTTTATT
>JAOTQJ010173687.1:0-24654 GCA_025642045.1 Solanum sejunctum | reverse complement strand
AAAGTTTTGGCACGCGTCTGTCCTTAAAGATAAGTTCTAAAGTTAAAATTAGTGGACGATGGGGTCACAAAATAGACCGCACTAATACTTGACGAATTTACCTTTAGGACCTTAGTTGTTTGCTTATAAATAGAGTTAGTCTATAGAGGTGGAAGACAAGGTAGAAATACTACAAGTCTTACTCTCTCTAAATTGTAACCTTGTAATTCTCCGCATTACTCTGATTTCTTATAGTTTTCCGACTTTAGGTCAGATTGCTATAGATGAGATCCTAGAGTAGTATTTGAATAAAAATTTGTGTTTGAATACTATCGTGTGGCCATATTTCTTTTTGGTATCAGAGCGAAAAGAAGCTTTAACCAGCCTATGGCAGGCTAACCATAAACCATCCAGGGTCAGATGGGGAGGGTTCATTTTAGGATGTGCTGTAATTTTATAGCAGATCACTTACACATACTTTTTCCAACATGATCTAACCATGTAGGGACCGAGGAATACCTTCATCCACCTATGACGATTAGGTTAGATCTTAAGATTATTTATTTTGGTGAGTCTTGTCTTCTAGGGACCAACGACCATTCCTCTATCAATGTGCTTTTATTTATCTTATTTACTTTGAGAGTGAGCACAATTATTTTGGTAATGGCTATCATATCCCATCAATGAGTAACCATTCTTTATGTCCTAGTCATTTATGTAATGGCCACTAAATAACTATGCTAGCATATAGTTTAAGGAAAGGGAGAGGGTCTTTGGGGATAGACCTAATGCCCCTAATCCATTGGTACTAAGTCAAAATATCCCACGGGAATCCTTATACATATACATGCTTCCAAAAGAGGCACAAGTGATTTCAAATCATTTCAACACGCACTTGGGCTCAAAATACAAACGTTCTACATAATTGTTTACCCTTGGGCTCAAAAGCTAAATCATATTTCAATCCATACTTTTCATGCATATGAGTAACTTATTCACAATAACGATATGGTGTAAATAGCCAATATGCTCAGCAAATATCAATAGACATTTATGTGATCACTTCGTATCATAACCAATATGTGATCTTAACTCACCAAAATCATTTTCATAAAAACATATATGAGTATAACCAACCAATAATTCCATAAAAATTCAATGCTCATGAATGCATATGCCATAAATGATATACTAATAGCAATGGGCAATATAGATTCAATATTAAATCATCAATACAATATAAAGTTCAAGTAAATCCATAAGTAAAATCTACATTCAAATCACACTTTAGATTACCCAAAGTTAGATCAAACTTTAAAGGGACAATGCATATTCAAGTCTTTATAATAATTATATAATTCAACATATCAGGGATTAAATTAATTTTAAATTAATCATAAACTATAGTCTATACTTCAATTGAATTTAATAAATAGTAATCTTCAAAACCCATAAATAAAGTAAGCTTAAATTCTGTAAATCAAGTGTAAAAGAGTTTGGGTCTTCTTGGTTGAAAGGGAGCAAAAATCAATCATAGATACCTAAGTTCACCAAGAAGAAAAAAAGAAGAATTTGAGAAAGATTGGAGGCCTTCCTTGAATCCCAAGCTAATTCTCTAATAGAGTCTTTGAGAGAGTTTTTAAGAGAGTTAATAAAATTCTAAGTGTGAGAATAAATCTGAATGAGAGGCGATGAGTTTATGTAATTTTAATGTCGTAGGATAGCATAGGAAATTGCAAAAGCCCCTTAGAAGTAGCCATAATTACAAAAAAACTATTAATGAGGTAGAATAAAATTTATTGCCAAAGCTCCCGTGAGAAGGTCTCATGGTCCTTACAAGGTCACACCGATCATGAAACCTCTTGTGAAGCTTCACTTATCTAAATCACAGGAAACACAACATGGTTGGGCTTTATGAAAATGGGCATAACTTCTTTCTTCAAACATTGAATTAGGTGAAACTAGATATGTTGGAAAACTAATTCAAAGAGCTTCAATTTGATGGAGGTTAAATGGACTGTGAGGCATATCATGAAGCTTTACATAGAAAATTCCTTCTTTGACAAAGTTCCAAGATGGTGATCCAATACTTACAAGATTTTCACTTCGAAGCCCATATGCAAGATATCATGACTGTGAAAGGCTCTACGGTCAGTAAGAGGTCCATATGTGAAGTGCCTTGGCCAAAAAGTAGATTTTCAATGTCAAGGTCATCAACACAGTGTACCACATGGCCCGTGAAGCCTCATACAGACCATGTGGGGTTCATGTGAGATGAACCTTGAACATAAATGCCAACACTCTATGCACAAGTCAAAGGGCCACCTCAAGGCTCCTCTACACGGTCTGTATACATTCACAAAGCCCGTAGAGGCTTCCCTGAAGTGTCACCTTGGTCCAAAACTTTCCATAACTAAATTTCCAAGCTCCATTAAGGTCATATGAACTCCAGGTCCTTACAGTAGTGAAGGAGCACATATTGATCATTTGAGAGTATTACTTCAAACTTTTAGGGACAAATAGCTAGTTGTAGAATTTAGCAAGTATAAGTTTTTATTAAGGTAAGGGGATTTCCTTGGCTATGTCACATCCAGTGATGGATTTAACATTGACCCACAGAAGACCAAGGTGATGAAAGACTAGCCTAGACCATTTTTTTCTTTAGACTTTCATAGTTTTTTATATTTAGCTTGTTACTATAGAGGTTTGTTCAGTGTTTTTCATCTAGTGTTGTACCATTGGCTAAGTTGACCAAGAAGAAAGAAAAGTTCCAATGGTTAGGTAAATATGAGAAGAATCTTTAAGACTTAGAAAGACGTCTTATATCTGCTCCTGTTTTGACACTACTAGAAGGTTTAGATAGGTTTTTAGTATATTATGATGCTTCCCATAATGGGTTGGTTTGTGTTATAATGTAAATTAACAAGGTTAGCATATGCATCTAGGAATCTAATGATGCATGAACAGAACTATCCAACCCATGCTCTTGACTTAGAGCTGTGATATTTATTTTTAATTTTTGGCATCACTACTTGTCTAGTGTTCATCTTGATGTGTTCACTAATCACAAGCATTTCTAGTATGTTTTTAGTGAAGGAGATAGAAACTTGATGCAGAGAAGATGGTTTAAACTCCTTAAGAAATATTATATGAGTATATAATACCATCCGAGCAAGGCAAATATTGTAGATGATGCACTTAGTAGGCTATTTATGCGAAGTGTGGTCCATATGGATAAGACTAAGAAGGACTTTTTGAAGAATGTGCATCATTTGGAATATTTGGGGGTTAGGTTGAGCGAATCTAATGAAGGTGGTATCTATATGCTAAACGTGATTTAATGTAACACCCAAAATTTTTTTAAAGCTAAGACCGACTCATCCTTCATATGATATAGGATTTTAATTGAGGTTTGTTAATTGAGCATAGATGTTAAAATTAATTTCTTAGTATGGGAATAGAATTGGAGTTGATATGAGGTCATAGTTCTAATGTATGATTTTATAAAAATTAGGTGAACCAATAACTTGTAAGTTGTATATATGTGCTAGGATCAATTCCTAAGTATTTAAAGTATATTAGGTGTTATTTAGAGTCATAAGGGATCTTTTACATTAAGCCAAGTTCAAAGAATTTCTAGCAATTAAGTTTTCGTATGAGTCGATAGAAGGGTCAACTTCAATTGATTATATCTCCTAAAGTATAATGAGCTGGATAACCCATGATAAATCAAATCAAATATATTCTAATTATCTTTTCAAAGCATCTAATTTCGCATTAATTGGAGTTCAGAGTAGAAAATTATGACCATTTTAGTGAAGAGGTGCATAACTGTCTGAAAGTCCACGCACGGAGCACGTCGCGGACCCTCACTAGATGAGTTAATGACGTTTTTTGTTTATAATTTGAGGGTATTTTTTATCTTAAAATCTTTAGAGTTCTATTTATGGTCTCCAAAACATATAAAACATCAATTTTCATAATCAAAAACCCTCTCCCTTCTCTCATAAACATAAACACTCAAGAATAATCAAGAAAGCCATAAAGTTAGGATTTGCTTTCAAGATTCATCCTCAAGGTAAATTATTCTTCATAAATTTCAGTCTATCCAACCTAAATTTCTTAATCTATTCGTGAAGCTCTAATAGGTTCTTAAATCATAACCTAGGGTTTCAAGAAAACAAATTCAAGAATCCCAAGAAAGGATTTCTTGACTCTTCTTCTTCAAGAATTATGGTTCTTCTTCAAGAACTCTAAAGAGTTTAAGTCAAGATTTCAAGAATGAAAGATAATCCTTTCAATCAATGTCCTTCCAAGTTCTTTCACTTTAAAAGAATTGGGAAAATTGGGGATTTTGTCCAAGAAATATAAAATAAGATTGCAAACTTTCCCCAAAATTTAACCAATGATTTCTCTCTCAATTTTGATTGAATTTGAGCGATTCAAAAGGCTAAATTATATATTTTTCCAAGGAGAACATATTGGGAACTTCAGAAATTGACTTTGTTGCTTTATTCAATGTAAAATCTGCAGATCTTGCTGCTATATTTTTAATGTATTTTGAAAACTATAACATGCACTCTCTTCCTCATATTAGCTCTATTTTTGAAATGGTTTTCGCCATTGAATTCCTTATCACTTGGGGAATATTTTCATGCATAAATTTTCAGATTCTAATGATATTTTCTGATGATGAATTTTTTGGACCATTTTAGCCTTTTCACCGAATGAATTGATTTTAGTGTAGTTAGATTCATTATATAATTATGATGCTATATTTGAATAGATCTTGGTGCAATAAAGTGTCATAGAAAGGGAATAGCTTCGGAATTGACATGATTTGAGACTTTATATAAGGCAAGTGGATTTCTTAACCTTTGTTAAGTATATTGAATCTTGTACTTCTTGTGTGAGGTATTGAGAATGATTTATGTAGGCTTTGATTGAAATATTTTGGATTAGGTAGTTATCCTATGGTGATAGTCAACTTGTTGACTAACGATGGAGGTTTATTATATGTGAAATAGTGATTATTTATTATTGATATTGAGGTGATACGTACTTCTAGATATGAATATTGTTAAGGTTGTGATGGTATTGAGATTGAGGATATTGCAACATTCATGTTATTGAGCTACCCATTCTTTATTTTTGAGATATCTGAATTTGTATGGGCATCTTGCTTATTTTATTTTTGTGAACATGATTATTGTGCATTTACTATGTGATTGCTGGATGTTCTAAGAAAAGAAATGTAAAGCTGATGGGAAATGGTTCTGGCTAGTAAAAAAGAATGAGAGTTAAAGAGGATACTATGATTAGCTGGGTCGGGTCACACATCATGACAGTTACTATGATTGGCTGGGCTGGGTCACACGCCGTGACAGTTACTATGATTCGCTGGGTTGGGTCACACCCTTGATAGTTACAATGATTCGCTGGGTCAGGTCACACGCTATGATAGTTACTATATTTCGCTGGGATGGGTCGCGTGCCACGACAGATGCATGGACTAAGAGTCCTCCATGGGTCCCGGGTTGTGTTATAGCGTGTGTGTATCACTAGGATAGACATGCATCATTCTATGTGACATTGTATTGCATTGCATTACATCTCACGACACTCATATTCATCCCATAATGCTTCGGCTTGTAATGATTATATGAAGTGCGATTGAGATTTGTTATCCATTATATCATTGACTTGTTTATGTCTTTACATGATTAGTTTTTATATTGATTTGATGACACTTGATGAATTAGCGAGAACTTGATAAATTATAAAACTTTTCCCTATGACTTGAAAGTGGAATAAATGAGCATTATACTATCATAGGCTTTGATCATAGCATTTTCAGCTGGTGTAATTATGAAGGTTATAACCTAGGGTGTAGTTGTGGGGGGTTTGGTTGGAGTGTTGGGGGGTACTAGTATTCTATATTACTTAATTGTATTTTTATTAGTTTACTTGCTGAGTATAGTGTGTTTGGTACTCACCCCCCTTTATTACAACAGTTTTGTAGGTTGCGAGCTAGGATTGTCGTGATACACTACACTTTTTCTTGCCTGAGGCATCCTGTGGAGATTGTGAGAGGTAGTTGTTTGCCAGCCCAGCTGACCTCATACTCCTATATATGATTTTGTTCTATTCTAGAGACAATATCATTTGACACTTTTGAATTCTTTCAAATCCATTGTAATATGTTAGAAGCTTGTGCACGTGACAACTAGGTTTTGGGAGATTTTTATTAAGTTGACTTATTGTCCATTATTGAACTTTTATTTTTATTATAATTTTGCATTTTTAATGTTATAGTTGTTTTCCATCAATCTCGGATGGAGCCAAAAATTGATTATTTTTTGGCCTTGGAGTATGATGGAATAAAGCAAAATGGCTCTTTAAACTATCTGTGCTTTTTTCATTTGTGAAGTAGCAGTTAGTTAATGTAACTTTTGACGCTCTTCATGGGTCATCTGGAAATAGCCGCTTTATGTTTTTAAACATAGGGGTTAGGCTGCGTACATCCGACCCCCCCTCACCCTGCAATGAGCAGGAGCCTTTTGAGGCACTGGGGTATGTTGTTGTTGTTGTTGTTGTTATAATGTTATAGTTGGGTTGTAGGCTGACTTGTCTTGGTAGGATAAGACGAGTGACATCATGCCTGAATTTTGGGTCGTGACATTTAATCTTTTATTTTAGTTGATGTTAAGGGAAAGTAGGACTTATACCCGTCATTGGTCAGTTGAATAAATACATTGTTAAAAAGAAGACAAAGGTTTTCTCCCAAAGGGGAGAAAACATGCTTCGCTAACAAGACCTGATATCTGTTCTAAATGTTAATTGCTTAATTAAGGTTATTTCGTGACATGCCTATAACTCTCGATATTTCGTCCATCCCAAATACACCAAAATATACTGAGACTTAAAAGAAGTGTATTAGTGGAATGACATGAATATGGATAAAGATAAGCTTGCGGTATAGTGTCCAAATTACTTACAGCTGAAGGTAGAACACCAAAGTATTTCTAATTAAACTTGGTCCTATCATCATTAGTTAAGATTTTAAAAAACAAAATTCAAAATTAAGTGTAATGAACATTTATGTTATTTTTGTGTTACTACTTCCTCTTTGTTCATTAGAGATTTCCATAGTGATCCCAAGTTATTTATCATTTTCTGGCACTGATAGTTCAATCTCCTGATGACTTCTTTGGATTTTCAACAACTATTTGTCTTTAGAGGCCTTTGAAACTTGAATAGTTGAGTTTAGCCATGAATTTTGGTAAATAACCTCAGAACAAAATTTTGATAGTTCCATCAATGCTAAAATTTATCTTTTTAGGCTATTATCATAGCCAACTAAATTTTTAATCTTTTCGATATCAATTTAGCTCACTTGAATTTTTAGCCTTTGAAAATTGATCTAAGTTTAATATTGGTCAACTTTCAAAAAAATCATGTCCAAATGAAAGTTATTTCAGTATGGCTAGTTCTAAAATATTGAGTTTTGCCTAGAATGACCTTTATTCAATTTTGAAGCTTCTAGCCTAATTCGAGCCCCTTTATGAATATGACTAAAAATGGCACTTGTATATGGGACCCACTTTTTAACAAGATAACCTTATATGAAAATTTTAATTGTGACATTGAGTTTAGAACATCATTTGTGCACACAAAATTTCAAATGAATCCTGAGCACTCCATTGAAAAGCTGGATAGTGCCAAAACTTAATGTTTCAGCTATTGTTGGTGCATGCTCATTTTGTTCTCTACATTTTCCGAGGTATTCTTTTCCTTTCTCTCATATTTGTAGTGGTCTAGGATTTCTTCTTTGCATTTCAAGATACTATAGTCATGTTCACAGAGGGCAAATGGTCCTAGTCCTTTAATAAAAGGAGAAACACAATTAACTTAATCCAACACTTTTAAATTTTGGTTTCTCAATTGATACAATCTCAAATTAGGTGATTAAAAGTCACATACATCTAGAGTTGATTTGGGTACATGTTATGATGATCAATAAGTATTGGAGAACCTTCTTTTGAGGTAAATTTGCATATTTAGCCTATGCCATTGTTGAGATCTTAACTTAAAATTGAGGAATTATTGCAAGTTCAGAGTGGATTATTTTAAGCTCTAAACTATGTTCCATTTAGGGAGACAGGTTTTAAAAACTATTTAGGACCTTATTATCGAGTCAATTTGGACTTATCGGTGTGGGTTCCACTTTTCTATTTAGACTTCAATTTTGGCGCATCATCAAATTTTATTATATGAGAGTTAAAATGATCGTGTTATTGTTATTTTTCTAATTTGTATAGTAATGACAGTGTTCCAAAATTGTATAGAAAAAACAAGCTCTAAAGTAGTGATTTGGAGCGAGCTTGATCAGCCTATTGGTAGGCTATGACTTTCCATTCCTTGGACTAAGCTTAAATATTTAAATGCTTGTTGATTAGCTGGAAGCTGAGTAATCTAGATACATGACCATGTTTGGATGTTAGAAATCATGTTTTAGATTTATTTTGGAAATTCCAAAAACTTGTGGGCATGTGGATTTTATTGTGATCATTCTAATAGTGTGGTGTTGGAATACTTATTTATTTAAATTGCTTGCCTTAGCTTTCCTCGAGCTTATTTTAATCAGCTTAGATTCTTATAAACTGGTGTAGTAGACTTATGTTTGATAGTTTTAACAATAGCTAATAGTTACCTTGCTCAATAATATCGTATCTATACTTCCCAATTTCATAGATTTATGAGTTATGTTAGCGACATAGGTGTACCATTCTGGATTTCAAGAATGTGTTTCTACGTTTGATAGATCGCTGAATTGATTAACTAAGTATGTGCAACATCCCCTAGTAGTTTATGAATATAATTTGATATGGATACCCTCAATATCCACCTTGACACTTTGTCCGAGCATCTAGTTCAAGGTCCAACCTTAGCCTTTAAAGCCATTTCACGAGCATCAAGACTTGAGATCTGGCCTCTACACTTTATGATACTATTGGTCTTGGTTGAGATTCTAGTTCTACCTTATTAGGTCTTGGATTGTATTTCATTATGTTATAGCTATTATGTGTACCTGTAAGACTTTTGTGGGTCTTCTCAAATTTTTATTCAAACTTGCATACGAGTATTCCTTCTAGGCTTATGGGGTCAGTTAGCTATGGTTTTCTTGTAGATTACTTTACCATAGTTCTTTCTTTGCCTAAGTGCATTACTTGCTTACCTTTTTTTGGAATTCTGGTTTTGCCCTTTGTTCTAGTTTATTTCTTCTTTTCATGTTGCCTTTGCTTTTCCTATTCAGACGGCTACGATGCCTACTTGATACCTATTGTTTTGGTTGTCATAGTATACTATGCATCACTTTTTGTGATGTAGTCTTGAGCACCAGTTACTAGCGTCAGCTGTAATCCACTTTAGAGATGAAGGACAATATGGTGTGCTGGATTTACTTGGATCCTTTTATATTTTACATATATAATACCCAAGAAGTTGGAAAGTTGAAATAAGGAAGAGAAATATAGAAAAGGTTTTCTAGTGTAAAGATGAGGAGCACTAACTATATCCATAGACAAAAATACATCCATAGAAAAGGGTCATAGAGTGGTCCAGGATTATAGGAAAAATAAAAAGCCTCATTATATTTTGTATGACTCAATAGGATAGGTTGTGGCCTTTAACACAGATTATAGATAGGTCTCCTGGAATACCCCAACACTTTAAAAAATATTTTAGAATGAAGATCAACCTCAACAAAGGGATTTTTATGGATCATCAAGCCAACAATGAGTCATGGACCCAATTCATGGTTTTTGGTCTGATTGAGACAATTGCAGTACTTTACCTATGAAGTAGAATTACAAACTATAAAATACAAAATGAGTTTGGCTGAAAATTTGAGATCCTTAAGACTCAATTTTTAGATGGATTTCTATGGATAGGGTTCCACGGTTCGTAGACGGAAATACAAACTGTTTATGGGCCTCATGATCCCTTTCTAATATATTTTAATGAAGGATATTATGGATATTTTTTAACTTTATAACTCCTAAGATATGTCGTTTTGGTCTTATAAATCACCTTATAAATATTTTTATCCATCAAATCCATCCTACACCGTAATTATTCACATAGTTCACAAATTCCATCAAAGGTTTTTCTTCTCCAAACCTCTATTGAAGATCAAGAAAGATACATTCAATTCTTGCATCAAAATTCAAGTTTTTAGCAATGATTTGACCCAAGGTATGTGGTGTTTAATCATGGATACTTTTTATCCATGGAACTCAAAGGTCTTTTCATGTCTTTGATCTAATTTATTCTCAATTTTATGAGTTTCATGATTCTTCATTAGGTTGGTTCATTTACACCCTCCGTCCCATTTTATGTGGCACTCTTTGACTTGACACGGTGTTTAAGAAAAAAAAGGAAGGCTTTTGAAACTTGTCATCTAAATTCATTCTTAGACATTTATGTGGTTGAGAATCATTTCACTAAGGGTAAAAGGGTAATTTTAAAATTAAATCATTTCCAATTAGAGTAAGGTGATATTTTTTTTGGTGACAGACCAAAACGTTGATGGTGCCAAATAAAATGGGAAAGAGGGAGTGTATTTTATCTCATAGATATTTTATTCAACAATAAATGAATTTATATTAATTTCATAAGTTAAATAGTTTACTATCATATTCCCCTCAATGTCATAGGGTTCGTGAATTCAAATATAAATGAAATGACCCCAAAAAATGCTCAAAAATGTGCCTTGTATTGTCTATAATTGTAGTTTCAATATATCTCAAAATTTATGCATGATATCGAAAATCAAACTTCATATTCGTGATTAGGGGGCAAAATTAAATGAGAAATGAGTATAATTCCAATTTTACAACAATCGTATTAAAATTTTATTTTCCAAAATAACGAATTTCAGAGACGATCCGGGCCCCTAGTGCGACGTGGCCACTGTGCGGACCAATATTATTTTTGCTCCAGTTTTCTATTTCAGTCCAACATCTTTGGGTCATTTTGTCAACCTCATATCATACAAGATATTATCCAAAACCCTCTACAATAATTAGATAAGTATTTCACCCAAAATTCAAGTGTCCCAATCTCATTTCGAATCTAAGGATTTCATTCAAGCTTTAAGTTCTCAATAAATCTTCGTCAATGAAATCTCCAAAGTTGAGATATGTGGATTTCAACCATTAGGTCCTTTCACCCATGGTGCCCAACCTTTCTTTTTACCTAAATTACATGTTTCAAGTTATTTTACTTATGGTTATTCTTACTATGAATATAATTATAAACTATGTTGGGGTTTTCCTGAAATATGGACTGTTGAAGATGTTTTGAGCTATGAATCCATGTTCTATGATGAGATTTGATGAAGGGTTTTAATGTACGTAGCATGATGGTGTTACTAAATGTTGGTGGCTTGATTTAAAATAAGTTTTCTTACATGATTTCACTCTTGAATTGCATGATTTTGAACTAGCATTACACACCCGACAAGTGTTTGATAAAATGTCCGGTTTAGGATTCTTGAGTTATTGATGATCTATTGCATGGCTTATGATTTAAGTGACTTTATTATGACGAAAGAAATCTATAGATGTGTTCATTTCATGGATAGTATCTATAGTGTTTCACGTTTACCACACCTCGTTCAGGGGGTGGTAAGCTCGAATAACCATGTTGGGGGGTTTGTACATTAATTACCTTGCTCGGTGGGAGGGGGGCAAAGGGGAGGTAGTAGGTCTATCAAACTATATTGGGGGTTTTATACCTCAATGGAATCGCTCAGGGTGTAGTAGGTCTATGTAACAATGTTGGGGAGGGAGTTTGTACCTCAATCGCCTCATTCGAGGGTTGGTAGGCCCATGCAATAATGTTTGGTGAGTCTTAATTCCGAGGTCAATATATTTTGATCTTATGTTATACAAAGTCACTCTTTCTTTTATTGTAAGCTTTTGACTATGAGGGTGAGCTCAAAAAGATGTCTTGGCCCACACTCAATTCTAAGTTTAGTGGTATTGTTGGACAAGTTATGTAATGATGCTTTAAGCTTTGACTCCCTTAACTTATGTTTGTTTTAAGTTATGAAAGACTCCCTTAGACCATTTATCCTTATTTTATGTTCTCTTATTTATGTTCAATTGCTTTTGTACCCAAGGATGTGTAATGATATGCTAATAGGCTTATATGTGGTCCCTTTGGGTTCTCCATTCACCATGTCACATCTAGGCCCAAGGTTTAGTCGTGACAAAGATAGTATCAGAGCACTAGTTGGTTAGTGGTCCTTGGCATCCAACACAACGTGTCAATTAGAGTCTTATTCATGGTTGTGAAGTATACTATGACTATGAGTAAGAGGCTATGAGACGTATTAGGAAATGTTTCCCTTCTTCTTACTCTATGTCATGCTTTAGAAGTTAAGGTAACATTTTTCCCTAATGAATATTCTTTGCTATGCTAGATCATGCCAATTCCACGAGGAAGAAGAGCCCTCACTCGCGAAGAACAATCGACTAATGAAGAGTTTTGAAATACTATTGCCATGCTAGCTTAAGCCATGACCAATCAAATCAACCAAGGGGCCTAAGCCCCTCATTCTCCTTTTCCAGCATCTAGAGTAAGGGATTTCAGGAGGATGAACCCACCGGAGTTCAACGGATCTAAAGTGGATGGGAACCCTCAAAAATTTATTGGTGAGGTATACAAAGTGTTGTCTATTATGGGTGTGAGATCATAGGAGATGGCAGAGTTGGTGGCTTACAAACTCAAAGGGGTGGCTCAAATTTAGTTTACACAATGGAAAGAGGAGAAATGGAATAACAATGTGATTCTTTGGGAAGAATTTAAGGCAGATTTCCTAAATAGGTTTTTCCCTCTTCAACTTAGGGAGGCCAAAATGATAGAGTTCATGAATTTGAAGCAAGGGTCTATGAGTGTGAGGGAGTATGCCCTGAAGTTCAACCAACTCTCCAAATATGCTCTATAATTGGTTGTCGATCCAAGGTCCAAAATGAACTCGTTCTTGATTAGGAGAGTCATGATGTGGTGGTCAAGGGTAGATTCATTTCTTGCATTAAAGCCCATAAGTTGATTTCTAACTTTATCATCTTGTGAGGGTTAGGGATGTGGAGTCTAAGGTCCTTCATATAGAGCCAACTCTGGTGGTTAATGAGTTTCTTGATGTCTTCCCTAATGATCTTCCCGGTGTTCATCCCAAAAGGCAAATATACTTTGGTGTAGACCTCCTTCATGGTACTTAGCCCATTTCTATTCCCCTTACCGTATAGCCCCGACAGAGTTAAAGGAGTTGAAGGAACAATTAAGGGATTTGTTGGAGAATGATTTTATTTGGCCTAGACAATCACATTGGGGTGTACTAGTTCTACTTGTGAAGAAGAAGGACGTGTCCCTTAGAATGTGCATTGATTACCGACAACTTAATATAGTCACCATGAAGAATAAGTACCTTTTACCAAGGACTGAAGATCTATGTTACCAAATTTAAGAGGCTAGTCACTTCTCTAAGATTGATCTTCGGTCCAGGTATCATCAAGTGAAAGTGAGGGTGTGTGACATTCCCAAGACAACCTTTCAAACTAGGTATGGGCACTATGAGTTTATGGGTATGTCTTTTGGGTTGACTAATGAAATTACTAGCATCATGGATCTTATGAATAGGGTCTTTAAACCCTACCTTGATTTGTTTTGGAGGGGTTTCATTGATGATATTTTGATCTATTCCCATAGTAAGAAGAAGCATGCGAGTCATTTGAGTGTGGTGCTACAAAAATTGAGGGAAAAGAAGCTGTATGCTAAGTGTGAGAATTACACCTTTTGGTTGCAAGAGGTTTCCTTTCTAGGTCATATGGTGTAGGGGGATGATATTAAGGTGGATCCTAAAAAGACAAAAGTGAATAGAAATTGGCCTAGACCTTTGACTCCATTGGATATTTAAAGCTTCTTGGGCTTAGCGGGTTATTACCGGAGGTTTGTGAATAGGTTCTCTTCTATTGCTTCTCCCATTACTAAGTTAACTCAAAAGAATAAAAAATTTGCATAGACCGATGAGTGTGAAAGGAGCTCCTAACTTTAGAGGAAAAACTTGTCTTCGCTCCTATCTTGTCACTACTAGATGTGTTAGAAGGGTTTGTTGTGTATTGTGATGCCTTAATAATTGGTTGGGTTGTGTATTGATGCAAAATGATAAGGTGATAGCCTACGCTTCCAGACAACTTAAGGTACATGAAAACAATTATCCTATCCATGATCTTGAATTGGCCACCATGGTATTTGCTTTATAAATTTGGCATCATTATTTGTATAGAGTGCATGTTGATGTGTTTACTGATCATAAGAGTCTCCAATGTAGTTTCACTAAAAAAGATCTTAACTTGAGGTAACAAAGGAGGTTAGAGCTTCTTAAGGATTACGATATGAATGTACATTACCACCTAGATAAGGCTAATATTGTGGCCGATGCTTTGAGTAGGATGTCTATGGGTAGCTTAGCACATATTGGTGATGGTGGATGATGATGTTCACGCTCCAATAATAAAGTGGTTGCTATCAGTAATTAACCTAATCGAAGTTAGAGTAGAATCCACAGGGAATATAGGGCTTTCACTTGAAGACTTCACTAACAATCATTTCTAGTATTTATGACTACAATCTCTAAATTGGGGGGGGGGGGTTGTGATTCAAAAAGAAAATAAAATAAACACTAATTAAAATGCGAGAAAACACTCAATTTTGGGGATAAATTGGGAATTGTGTTCCCCATGGTTCGTTGATTCGATTAACCTAGATAACATAACTACAATTGGTGATTTACATGCAGGATGGTAACTTGGGTTCTTCGAGCCCTCTTGTGAAGGTGCAGGTTGAATTTCACCATGGAACTTGGTCGGCTACCATGGTGTGCCAACTAGACATTACTTATTGTCCAATCAACCTCCCCTTGGTCAGGTTTGGTCGATTAGATAGAAACATATCAATGGAATCCTATCATTTACTTTCATTTTCCTATTCATCACTACCTTAGTCGGCATTGGATAGTAGGCAGGGTTTGGTGTTGGCCACTATCAAACAACATTAATAATTAAGGGAAATAGACAATACATACAACACCCCAATCATAGAAATGCAAACAACCTAGGTCATCTCAAGCAACTATCCATAGTTCCCACACCCCCAAGTTGTGGGTGCTTAGATACTAATGGCTAAGGAAAAGTACACAAACATGCAAATAAATGGTATAGTTGAGAATTTTACCAACAACCATGAAAGTTGAAGACACCCAAGTTGCTAAAGCACGAGCTTTATAGATTTCCAAAGTGATAGCATAAGATTTGCAATCCCCAAAATGGGTTTTCAAAGAGAAAATAACAATCTAAAGTGAAAGCCTAAAATATTCTTGAGAGAATATTTTAGAGCAAAATTGTAAATGTCTGATCTACGATGTCTCTGAAATGAAAACCCTACTTAATGTATTTATAGTGTATACGAATAAACCCTAAAACATATGCAGAGAAGAAAAACTACAGCTAGTACATCTTGCTGTTACGACTCATAGGGTAACCTACGAGTCATAATTGGGGTCTCATATCAGGGTCTTGGTATCTTGGACTCAATTGGTATGACCCACTGGTGCGAGTGGTTTCTTGGGCTACCACTCATATGCTTGTCTTGTAGCCCTGGCCTTTACTTTTTGGTCCAATATTTTGGTTCTCTAATTCTTGCTACGATCCAACTTGTATAAGTCATAGTGTGTCATATGACTCATACGATGGCCTCATATAAGTGACCCTTACTTGGCAGATTTCTAAATTTTTGATCTCTGTTTGCTGCGATGACACACCATATGACTCATACCTTGGGCTACGACTCATAGGTGGGCTCATATGTCCTATGCTTCAGCAAAATCTGTAAATTTTCTTCAAAATCACTCCAACCAAACTTTTCTACAAGACTAACACAAAAACACATCAAAACACTAAAAAGATGCTTTAAGAACTCATAGAATCCCTCCTTTCAGGCAGCAAATGTTCTATATTTTGATAGCACATCAACACCCTCACCTTAGAATTGTTGTTTGTCCTCAAGCTATGACTTAATCAACACAGACAAAGAGATATATATAGCAACTATACTAATGGCATATATATCAACTCCTTTGATTTAGGTACCCAACTACCATTTTCAAAATGGGATTTCAGAGTTAGTCTGCAAAAAATAAGAACACAATGAGATACCTAGCAACCCAACTATGATAAACTAAGAAGCATCAACCTTCTACAATCGTTGGTATAGTCATATGCTACTCAAGTAGTGCAAATGCTCTCACTAGAAAGAAGTCCCTCACACTCACTTAAAAACATTTAGAATTCAGGGACTGAGGAAGCATTTTCACTCTCATAATTAAAATTCATGCATAATCACAAACACCATAAGATTGCCCCTATAATCATATTTTGGTTTTGTGACAAGGTGGATTTGGATCACTTTAGGACTTAAGAGCTTCTAACAAAGGTTCAGGGGTCTTTAGTGTGACATTTTAGGCAACAAGTGAGTAAAAACTATCCTTGAACTACGCTTACCAACACTTTAATCCTTAATAACCCATCCAATTTCACTAACTCCTCCTTTATTCCACCATTTCAAGCTTTTACCGGGTTCTTTCTTTCACGTTTCAACTATGCCTCCATTTCAAACTTAATTTTGCTAATCTTTTTAACTCAAGGCACTTTTTCTTTCCCTTATTCTTCACCCGACTCATGCTTATTTATTTTATTTCTTTTCACACCAACTAACCACCTCATTTTTGTTACTTTACGACAATAAGGGCCACTATCAACTCAGGCTTTTAGCCTACGGTGAAGTACACAATCTCTATGCCTCAAACCACTGCCACCAATGCAGCAACTCTCAACGTAGGCTTTTAGTCTCAATCAAGGTTCACATGTTCAATGGTAGATCATGGTCAATATCAAGGTATTTCATCAAACAAGGTCAACTCAGCAAGGTGTCAAGAGAAATGAGTATGAAAAGCTTAAACATTTGGAAAAAGGGATTCACTAGTTCATTTGGTAGTGGCAATTTAGACGAAAATGGGCTTCCTATAAGAACAAAGGCCTAAGATCACTTCCAAATCAAACAAATCAGTAAACCAATCTTAGAGTGCTGGGGCAAGTTCTGAGTCCATACATGATATATGAATGTATCAAAATAAGCTCACAGCACAATGACATTCGATACACAATCAAGTATAGACTCATAGTCATGCTTCTAACCTTAGGTTACCTTCACAATACCAGAACAAACATTGCATATACAAAAAATGAATGAATGCATCAATAACTACAATCCAAAAATTTTGAGGGTACTTAATTTTTACCAAAATTTCAAGAACATTTAAGAACTATATATACACCAATAGATAACATTACTATGCATTTACAACTTATCTACACTTCCTAAAACATGCCAGTTCAATAAGAATTAAAACATCCACAAGGAAAAAGAAACATGACAAGAAAACTTGGGATCAAAAATAAAGGAAGTTATGGATGAGGCTACTTAGATTTCACCTTAATCCATAACTTCCACTACCACACCAAAACATGATACTTTATCCTCAAAGTAGAACACAAAGCAAACGTGCAAAGGGGCGTACCTTGGGTTGCCTTCTAGGAAGTGCCTGATTTATTGTTGCAACACGACAAGAAGCTTTTGCGTTCATGCCTCTTCAAGGTCACAATATTCTACTATTTTGATCTCTTCCATGTCACCCATATACCCTTTTACCATTTGTCCATTGGCTTTGAAAGTTTTTCCATCCCTACTCTCTAACTCGACATTGCCATGACTCAAGACACGTACAACTCTAAAAGGCCCTATCCACTTAGATTTAAGTTTTCCATGAAACCACCTCAACCTAAAGTTCTACTAGAGAAAGACTGGTGATCATCAATTATGTGATCATGCTGAACCTTCATTTGTTGTTCATATAAAGCGGAGCTCTCATATGCTAGCAATGTAAACCCATCAAGCTCATTTACTTGCATAAACCTAGAGGTTGCAGCTTCTTGCCAATCTACATTCAGTTTTTTCAACACCTATAATGCTTTGACTACAACACTTCGGTACTAATCATTTCTAGTATTTATGACTAGAATCTCTTAATGGGAGGGATTTGTGATTCAAAAACAAAATAAAACAAACACTAATCATAATGTGAGAAAACACTCAATTTTTGGGATAACTTTGAAATTATATTCCCCATGGTTTATTGACTCGATTAACCTAGATAACATATTTACAATTGGTGATTTGCATGTAGGGATGCTATCTTAGGTTCTTCCAGCCCTCTTGTGAAGGTGAAGGTCGAATTTCACCATGGTGCTTAGTCGGCTACCATAGCTTACTAAGGAACCATTACCTATTGTCCCAATCAACCTCCCCTTGGTCAAGTTTGGTCAATTAGATGGGAGCACATCAACCGAATTCTGTTCTCTTTTCCTGTTCGTCACTACCTTGGTCGAGATCATGATAGTAGGCAGGGTTTGGTATTGGCCACCACAAAACAACATTAATAATGAAGTGAAATAGATAATAGATGCAAAATCCGAATCACTGAAATGCAAACAACATAGGTCATCTGAAGCAACTACCCATAGTTCCCACAACCCCAAGTTGTGGGTACTTAGCTACTCATGGCTAAGGCAAAATACACAAACATGCAAATAAATGACAATTGAGAATTTTACCAAAACTAATGAAAGTTGAAGACACCCAAATTGCAAACCCACATGCTTTATAGATTTCTAAAGTAATAACACAAGATTTGCAATTCCCAAAATGGGTTTTCAGAGAGAAAACAACAATCTAAAGTGAGGCCCTAAAATATTCTCTCAAGAATATTTAAGAGCCAAATTCTAAATGTTTGATGTATGATGTTTCAAAAATGAAAATCTTACTTAAAGTATTTATAGTGTACACAAATAAACCCTACATTATATGCAGAAAATATAGCTAGCAGCTAGTGTATCTTGTAGATATGACTCGTAAGGTGACGTACGAGTCATAATTGGGGTCTTGTATAAGGGTCTAGGCATCTTTGACTCAACTAGCACAACCCACTGGTACAAGTCGTTGCTTTGGATATGACTCATATGCTTATGTCATTGCCTTGGTCTTTAGTTTTTAATCCAATATTTTGGCTCTTTGAATCTTGCTACAATCCTGCTTGTACGAGTTATAATGTATCATTTGACTCGTAAGATGGCCTTATAGGAGTGACCCTCACTTGGTAGATTTCTCAATTTTCGATCTCTATTTCCTGCTATGATATACCCTATGACTCGTAACTTGGGCTACAACTCATAGGATAGGCTCATATGTCCTATGATTTACCAAAATCTGCAACTTTTTTGCATAATCATGCCAACCTAACTTTCCTGCAAGATTAACACAAAAACACATCAAAAGACTAAAAAGTCGCTTTACGAACTCACAAAATCCCTTGTTTGAAGGACCAAATAGGTTGTATTTTGATAGCACATCAGTGGCAAAGAGGTGGCTAGAGTAGCCCATTGGTTGGCTAGATTGGGGTATAGGTTAGAAGAGGTTGATAATGGTGGTGTAGTGGTGGTTGACAATTTTAAATCTTCATTAGTTGAGGTGGTGAAGGCAGAACCAGATCTTGACCCTTCCTTGTAAGAGTTGAAGGCTTTGGTGGGAGATGGTAAGTTGGAGGTTTTCTCCTAAGGAGGAGATAGTGCTCTTAGGTACCAAGATAGACTGTGTGTGTCTAGTGTTGATGGTATGAGAGATGAGATCCTTGATGAGGCTCATAACTATTCCTGTTCTACTCACATAGGTACTAGAAAGATGTATAGAGTTTTGAGGAATGTGTTTTGATGGGATGTTATTAAGAAAGACATTGCTAAGTTTTTGTCCAGTTGCCATAATTGCCAACAAGTGAAAATTGAGCATCAAAGGCGAGGTGGCCTAGCCCAAGATATATATATTCGTACTTGAAAGTGGGAGGAAATCAACATGGATTTTGTGTTTGGGTTGCCTAAGACTAGAAAATGTTTTGATTCTATTTGGATGTTAGTTGATAGAACGATGAGGTCGGCTCATTTCCTACAGGTTAAGACTACTTATAGGTCAAAAGATTAAGCTAGATTGTACATTCATGAGTTGGTTAGATTGCATGGGATGCCTTTGTCTATTATTTCAGATCATGGTGCTCAATTCACTTCTAGCTTTTGGAGGTCCTTCCAAATAGGTCTTGGTACCAACGTAAAATTGAGTATGGCCTTTTATTCTCAAATGGATGGACAAGCCAAAAGACTATCCAAACTCTTAAGGATATGCTTAGAGATTGTGTATTGAAGTTTAAGGGTAGTTGGGGTGATCATCTTCTACTCATTGCATTTGTTTATAACAATAGCTATCATGCAAGCATTAGTATGGTTCCTTTTGAGGCCCTTTACGGTAGACATTATAGATCACCAGTTGGGTCGTTTGAAGTGGGAGAAATGGCTTTGTTGGCCATAGATTTGGTTATGGAGGTCTTAGACAAAGTATGGTTGATAATATAGAGGTTGAAAATATCCCAAAGCCGTCAAAAGTCCTATGCCAATGTGAGGATAAAGTACCATGAATTTGAGGTTGGTGATTTGGTCTACTTGAAGGTCTCACCAATAAAGGGTGTGGTTCATTTTGGCAAGAAGGGTAAATTGAGTCTAAGATTTGTTGGTCTTTATAGAGTGTTGAGGGGGATTGGTAAGGTGGCCTATAAGTTGGAGTTGCCCAATGATATGAATATGGTTCACTTGGTCTTCAAAGTGTCTATGTTGAGAAAGTGTGTAGGTGACCCAAATGTTGTTATGCCTCTTGATATTATGGGTATTGTTGAAGACAATTTGACTAATGAAGAGGTTTCAGTAGAAACTCTTTATAGAAAAGAGAAAAGGTTGAGGGATAAGGATGAGGCCTCTGTTAAGGTCCTTTAGATAAATCAACAAGTTGAAAGTGCCATATGGGAAGCCAAAGTAGACATTCAAAAGTGATATCCCTATCTCTTCCATTCTATTCAAGCCTAAGGTACTAATATAAGTCCTCTATATGATTTCATGTCTTAAGTTTCAGCCCTCATGTCATTTGCATACATTCATCTTTAAATGGACAATTTAACGGTGATTTTGGCACTTATATTGAAAGTTTTGAAATGATGTTTAAGTGCATTGTTGCATTCTCATGTGGGCTGAAGTCATCTTCATTATTTCTCCTGTATATGTTTCTTTGACATTCGGAGATGAATGATCCTATGGGGGAGATATTGAAACGACCCTGAAATTTGCCGAAAATGTGACTCGAAAGTACCTATAATCATAATTTCCATATATCTCAAAATTTATGTATGATATAGAAAATCTGACTTCATATTCATATTCATAATCAGGGGAACAAATTGAGTGCAAAATGAGTACAACCTCAATTTTAGAGTAATTATATCAAAATCTAATTTTCCAAAAATGATGAATTAAGACACAATCCACGCCCTTGACACGACGACGCTAGGGCGCGGACCAGTGTTATTTTTCCTCCAATTTCCCATTTTAGTCTAAGGCCTTTTGGTCTTGGGCCTAAGCTTTTATATGCATAAAAACACCTATAGTTAGTCATTTGTTTAACCTTGTATCATACAAGACATTCCATAAAACACTATCTAACACTTAGTCAAATATTTCACCCAAAATTCATGTCCCAATATCATTATGAATCTAAGGATCTTATTCAAGCTTCAAGTTCTCACTCAAATCTTCGTCAAGGAAATCTACAAAGTTGATGGTCTACAAATTTGATATATTTGAGTTTCAACCATTGGGTCCTTTCACCCATGGTGCCCAACCTAACTTTTTACACAAATTCCATGTTTTCAAGTTGATTTACTTTTGGGTATTCTTACTATTAATATGATTATACACTATGTAGGGGTTTTCATGAAATATGGACTGTTTAAGCATGTTTTGAGCTATGAATTTATGTTCCATGAAGATATTGGAAGAAGAGTTTTAATGTATGTTGCACGAGGGTGTTAGCAAGTGTTTGTGGGTTGACTTACAATAAGTTTTCTTACATGATTTCACTCTTGAATTATATGATCTTGAACTAGCATTACACATCTGCCAAGTGTTTGATAAAATGACCTATTTAGTGTTCTTGAGTTACTGATGATCTATTGCATGGCGTATGGGTTAAGTGACTTTATGATGATCAAAGGAATACATAAATATGTTGATTCATGGATAGTATCTATAGTGTTACAAGTTGACCATGCCTCACTTTGGGGGTGGTAAGCCCGAACAACCATGTTGAGGGGTTTATACCTCAATTGCCTTGCTCGGGGGGTAGTACGCCCGTGCAATCATATTAGGGGGGTTTGTACATCAATTGACTCACTTGGGGAATGATAGGCCTATGCAACCATGTTGGGGGGGTTTAAACCTCAATCGCCTTGCTTGGGGGGTGGTAGGACAGTACAACCATGTTAAAGGGTTTATACCTCAATTGCCTCAACAAGTGGGTAGTAGGCCTTGGTCTATAGTCTGATGGTCTCTTCCAATATATGTTATATGTTCTATATAAGCATTTTTTGCTTCAAGCATCATTCATACATGCCATATTACTAGTATGCTCATCCATTGCCTATATGTGTGCACTTTGCTTATGTTGCCAATCTCTAGTTGCATTGCATCCTACATACTTAGTACATTCAAACATATTAACATATACTCTATGCCTACATGACATCACCATGTAGGAATCGGAACTCCATTTGATCATCTTCCTCCTCCACGTGGCTAGTACTATCTTTGAAGAAAGTTTGGTGAGTCATTAACCCCGAGGATGGTATCTTTTGATTTTATGTTATGAAAAGTCTCTCTTTCTATTCTTTTATGCTTTTGACTATGAGGGTGAGTCTGGAGAGATGTCTTGGCCCTAGCTCAATTCTAAGTTTAGAGGTGTTGTTGGACAAGTTATGTAATCGTGCTTTAACCTTTAACTCTCTTGACTCTTGTATGTTTTAAGCTATGAGAGACTCCCTTAGTCCTTTTATCCTTATTTTATGTTTTCTTGTTGATGTTCAATTGCTTACGGACCAAGGATGTGTATTGATATTCTAAGTGACATTTTGGGGTTCCTTCGGGTTCCCCATTCGTTGTGTCATGCCTAGGCCCGAGGTCCAGGTCGTGACAATAAGTTCTTCAAATTATCATTTCAGTTTCTATCCTTCATCATGATTATACAGTATTTAATCTAATTGGATGATTTTAAGTTGATTTAAGATGAATCAAAGCAATTAACCCTAGTTTCATAATGAAATATGATCACCATTGTATGATGACTTCACCAAAGGTTTACGAAATTATTCTAACATGATTTATTGAAGTCCCATATGAATGAATAAATTATGATGAAAATAATTTTCCTCACCTACTTATGGATTCAAAGTCTGATAAGGAAAATTCTCACAAACTTTGAGTTAAAAGAGTTTAATGAGCTACTCCACAAGTATGATGATTTCATTACATGAAATTGATAATTAAGCATTACCTTTCCTAAAGGTCTATGATTTATGTGTTCCATTGCGATTTGACCTAGCACCAAAAGGGTTTGAGGTGGAGTTCAGTTGAGAAGCTTAAGCGAGCAACCCAAGAAAATTCTAGTAATAACTTTTAGTCTTAAACTACATACCCTTATAGGTTTTCCTCATTAGCCTATATTGTGGACCCATATATAACTCATGATTTTGAGGTATTCCCTCAAATTCTACCTTGGCTCTCTCTTATCAGTGTAGGAGTTACATCAGATTTCTTGTTATAGTTGTATGATCTTATTTTTGCTTAAGATTTCTATCCCATAAAATGACTAATTTTTCTTTCAAATGTTTTGGTTATGACTTTCTCTACGATGAATTGACCATGTATTGTACAAATTGTTATTCTTACCTCATGTTCCTAAATGATTATTTGTCACGACCCAATCTTAGGGCCTAGACATGACACGATGAATGGGAACACGAAGAGACCCCAAACAAGCCTCTTAACATATCAACCATACATCCTTGGTTACGAAAACAAATGAACAACAACAAGAGATATGATAGAGGGAAACAGAACTAAGGAAAGTCTTTGGTAATCATAAAAGCATGATAGACTCAAGCTCATAGCATAAGTACATCATAATATCCAACAACACCTCTAACTTGTAATGGAGCGAGGGCCGAGACACTTTCCAGGCTCATCCTTATAGTAATAAGTGTTCAGCATAATAAAGTTTAAAATACTAAGAGTAAGGTAGATAGTGTCCTTGGACTTGAGGACTCACCAATGCTTATCTCCGAAGCACCAATCTAGCCACATAGAGGACGATCAAAAGGAGCTCCGGTCTGTACATTATAATATCATGTAGGCATAGAGTATGTGTTAGTGCATTTGAATATACTAAGTATGAAGGATTATCATGTAGGCATACTATGTACATTTGAATCATAACCTTGCACAATATACATACATACATACATACATATATATATATATATATATATATATATATATATATATATATGTATAT
>JAOTQJ010173686.1:0-66430 GCA_025642045.1 Solanum sejunctum | reverse complement strand
TACTCTTTTCATTGTCATGTTGTCCTGTGTGATTATCCACATGTCACATGTTACATATACAGTCTTACAGCTCCAATATTATAACCACCAAAAGAGTCATCTCAAGGGTAATTGAAAGATACAGTATATAATTTTGATGGGTGGTAGACCGAGGGGGTTCGTTACGAACCTAGCATAAGGACTATCCCAATACAGTTTTGATGGGTGGCAGCCTGAGGGGGTTCATTACGAACCTGGCATAGGGACGATCCCGATATAGTATTATGAGTGGTAACCCGAGGGGGTTCATACAGAACCTGGCATACGGACAATCTCGATACAGTTACCACTAATCAGTTGGTCATATGATTACAGCTACGCACAAATTTTATAGTACAGATTTTACAATAAAGGTAAAGTGATATAAAGGACATAAAGTACATGACTCCACCGCATAACTAAGGGTGGTCCTTGATCTTCCACAGATGCATGGTTTCATTTGAGTTGTTACTTTATATACAGTATATCCTGCCTTACATACTCAATACATTATCCCCTACTGATGTACCTTATGTGGGACCTATATTTCATGCTGCAGGTATAGGTGCTAGTAGATCTCCCCAGCAGGAGTACAAGATATTTAGCTACTGTCATCAATCTCCAGGTTGCTTTGAGGCTTTGTACATGTCTAGTGCTTACATGTTTTTATTGCATAGTTTGTTGAGGCAGGGCCTGTCTCGACCCTTGTTAGATGTTTTTCTTTATTTAGAGGCTTTGTAGACTATGTAAAGCACAATGAAGTCATGTCTCGCACTTTAGACAGCATGTCCCCAACGGCCGAGTCATATGTATTTCCTTTAGCTTGTTATCACTATTTATCTGCTTAAAGGCATATCAACCGTAGAAACCTCTTATAATATGTACAGAACGCATAAAGTTACAGGTTGGTTCTCCTGAACCTTATTGGCAATAGGTGCCGGTCCACCCTATGGGACATTGGGGCGTGACATTCATCCACATTTACATTTTCACCACTAAAATTCCCTAGATATTAGAGGGTGCACCAAGAACTCTGCTAATATTTCTTCTTTTTCTTATTAATTAATTTACCTGGTAAGCTTTTGTTGTTAAAATTGGTTCATTTTTGGATAAGCTCTTGTTTGACGGATGTATGGATATATGTCTTAGGAATATAGTCATGTGAAATTTATTGTGACAATAAGAAGAATTTGATGCGAAAATGCTTGCTTCTTGGGGTTTGCTCTTGCTTAGTTATTAAGGAAATTGAGATTAGATCTTGTGTTTGTTTTGTACTTTATTAGTCATTTTCATATGAAGATCATGAGGGACTAAAATTTTGGGCTGAAAGGTTTAATCGTATTACTTTAACAATGTGAGGGGAGGCTAATACCTCTGAAATAATTTAGAACTATTAAGGGTTGATTTCCACTTTGTTTTGTTATGACTAGTGATGAAGAATATGTAGATTTGTTCCAGTGTGGTTGATACCTTTGTGTTGCAAATTTCTGGACTTTCTTGAGTGATTGTTGGTCTTAATGGAAAATTTGGAGGCATCTGAGATGTTTTCTGTTTTCTGCTCCGAAGATTCACCACCAATCATAGTCTTCAATAGAAGTTGAAGTGACTCCTTATAGAAGGCAACAGTCATCTAGCATGCCTTCTCATTTTTCATGCAAGGAACACCTATGACTTATCGAACCTATTACAAGGCATAATGGTGACCTCGTGGCCCTGATGTGAATTCTAAACTTGAATGTAAAATGAGATAAGAGCCAAACATATGACTCATAGGCTCACTCTATGAGTTTTTTATACACCTCGTATCTTATTACAAAATGCTCTTTATTTTATGTGTTGGTTCTAGGATGATGAAGTACGACTCGTAGGTCATCCTATGAGTTGTAACTATACCTCATACCTGCAGCTTTGCACCTTGTTCAAGTTGTTTCTTCTTTAGTAATTGTAATGTTCTTATGTAGTTACTTTATTTGTTACTTGTTAGTTGGAATACAACATGTTGGCACTCATGCTTTAACATGCTTGTAGAGAAAATGTCTTCAAGATAAGGATGGGGTGTTGCTTCTGTTTCAGGTCATCACACAAGGATAAGTCCTTCGAGGAGAAGAAATCAATGAAGGAGATACATATGCACCCTAACTCAGTGGTGAACTTGGTGTGGCCCAAGTACAATCGACTAGAATACTTTTGGAAGTGGATAGCCCCTCCCAGTCTAATAACAAGGGTGAAGAAACTGAGTCAGATAAAGATGACTCCACTTGTAATGCATATTCTTTTGAGATGTCTCAGGCTCGGTCAGAAAAGATTGTACCTCATAAGGCTGATTAAACATACACTGTCACCTCCACCGATCTACAAAACACAAGATGGTTTGTTCCTCGAAGATTTCACGAGGAGGCAAGGTTGAAAGACTCAAGGCTGAAAGGTGTGCCAGATTTAGAAGCTGACATTGACCGCCATGGATTAGATTGGTTACATAAGTGCTGGGGATATACGCTTCTTACTTGGTTCTAGAATTCTATGGTTCGTGTTGTGCTATTGTACGTAGCAACCTTTCGAGGCTCATGAAACCCATCGATGCACCAAAGTTGAGTGAAGTTAAGGTCAGGGGAGAGAAAGTCAATATCTAATTGAGACCATTCGAAGGGTGCAATTCGGGCTGAATTGCAGAGCCCCACATTTTAGAGTAGAATATGACCATAAGACAACAAACATAAGGAAAGTTTTTAATCGAAATGATATTGGGCTACAAAACAGAGTTATTAAGGTGGATAAAATGCCAAATTTATGAGGAAGGTGTTGAAAAAACGATATAGGTTATGGATCATGGCAAGCATATTCTAAAGGCCCATCTCTCATTGATAGCAAATTTCTAGTGGTGTATTATCCGAATACACATCAATCCTATGTTCACAAATAATGTGATCACATTAGAGAGATTCATGTTGTTGGCGAGCATCTTGAGAGGGTATGAATTTCATTTGGCATGAGTGTTGGCAGAATAGATCAACAAGTTGACAGCTTGTACTCATCAAACCTTTCCATTCCCAATTCTGATTCATAGATTGTGCAGTAAAGAAGGTGTGATGGTGTCTCTACACTGGGACTCTTATGTAGAGTCTTTGCATACAATGGACCCAAGCTTAATCAAGGCGGATGAAAACCCAATCGCCCTACAAAGAGCTATCCCACCTCTTACGGCAGAGCCATTACTGATAGAGCCCCATATGCCTGGTTCACCTCTAGCCACTATTGGTACTACTCTGGCCACCACAGAACCCACAGTTGCAGTTGAGATCTAGTTAACACCTTCATCTACCACTCTAGCAACAACAACTTCTTATTTACAAGTTGACCCTCTTTTCTCTACTGTTGGATTTCAAGCTTTATTGTGCAAGGTTGCTATAGTGGATAGGAGGCTTCATGAGTTGTCAACATGGGTCTGGCCATTGATTTATCAAACTGGTTGGACTTAGAGAAAAGGATAAAGGCATTTGCTCAAGACAAAGTTGATGATAAATTTTGAGAGGTTGATGGACGAGTCGATGCATTTGAGGCTAGAGTCCAGAAGAGGCTAAGGGTGCTAGGCTTACCAATACGAGTATGATGACAGATGAGTTGGCTAGCTTCAAGGATGATTTATTATAGTTGTTGACAGCACCTATTTCAACCCTAGAGGTAGCACCAGGAGATGAAGAGGCCTTTGATTGGCTCTCTAACTATCCGTACACCCAAGGAAAAGACTGCTTGAGCAAGCCAACCCAGAGCTAGCCCCGAAGAAGTCAAGACAGGAGGAGGAGCCCATACCTGAGAAGGTGGTGCAAGAGTTGCTTTTATTAGCAGCTATGCAGAGAGAGAGCACAACACACCTCACCTGGAGAGGTACTTCTGGCACTGCACCAGAGAAGAAGAGATAGCCCTAGCACCCTGCTGATCAGACCGAGATTGGTGCATGAGCACCAAGTTGTTTAACTTCTTTTTACCCCTGTTTTATCTTGACTTTTTGGATACTTTGTTCTATTTTTAGACAATCTTGTTTTTATGTGGCAAGTTAAGGGTAGGCATGGCAATGATACTAATTCATTATGCATCAACTAATTAAAGGTAGTGGGATAAGGATGTCGATTAAGAAAAATACCGAAGCAACATTGATTGAGCATGATGTTTTAAAATATGTCTATTCCTACTGAGCTTACTTTTAAAAGTATGACTTACTCTAAACGTGCATAAACTGTTTCGGGCATAAGTTGTTGAGTTGATCATTACTTTTCTTGAGGTTTTTTGCATACTAATATATTTCATGTATCGATGCTCATTTGGGCCTGTATCATTTTATGATACAGATACAGGTAACAAAGGGCTTCAGTACGTGCACCGTTAAAGTCTAGATCAGTACATCTCTGAGTTGGTGAGCTCTCTTTGATTCTAGAGAGACCTTTTTTATGTTCTTACTTCTATTTAGTACTTTTTTTTATTGATTTTTTGGTGTCCATTTCCTGTCCTGGCATCATCTAGATTGATGAGTAGAGACGTCATAGACCTTGAGTAAAGAGTGTTGAGTAATAATGTATCAAAACTTATTTTCATTAATAAACTATAGTACAACAGACTTATGCACTTTATCTTTCAACTTGCATATGATGTTTTTCTGTTTTGAGTTCTTTCTTCCGCTGTTGAGTTGATATAATAATGATGCCAAGTGATTTACTCGGGGGCTAGCAATAGTTTCTAAGTGTTAGCCATAGTAAGGGTATCCTCCCAAGTGTGACATACTCACCCCATCCTTGCCATGATCAGCTCCTATATCTGTATCCTTGGCTGCAACTGCCTCCTCTAGAACATTATCCTCATCAACTAGAATGGGAAGATCAATAGTGCTCTTGCCACCCCTAGTAGTAACTACCATACACTGCCCTTTATTTATAGGATTTTGAACTGTGTTGCTAGGCAGTGTACCACTCTGATCTTGATTTAGTTTAGTCGACACTTGACCAAACTATTGTTCAATTTGTTTGATAGCCACAAAATAAGACTCAGTTTTCTGATTAGTTCAGAAAATCTCTGATTTCATGCCCCTTAGAGTCTCATCATGTGTCTCAGCTTTCTTCAATAGGCGATCAAACATCTACTCAATTCTTGAGCTACTTGCACCTGTATTGTAGTTATGTAGTAGCACATAGATGCCATTTCTAAAGCTATCTCTATGAGCCCAATCTACATCTCCCTTTGGACCCCTATTCCTCTCCTAGAATCCTCCACGGTTATCCTTCAAAGCTCTATCTCTATTGAAGTTCTAACCTTGGTTTCCTTGACCTTGGCACCAATAGTCCTGATTAGACCCTTGGGTATTGGCCAAGAAAACCCCAATCTGATCAGCAAGGAAAGATGTTTCCTCATCATAATAAGGCTCATCGTATATAGGTGCATGTGGAGGTTGATGAACCTCTACATTTACTCGCTCCTGGTTCTACTTCATCATCACCTACATACCTGTGCAAAATCGGGCAAGCTCTTGCATGATTTCTTTATTGATCTTTGCTTGATCCGAACCAACACTGACAGCACATGAATTTTTATAGATACTCTGTCTCTCTACCCCAACTCACGATTAGTCTTTACCACTCTCTCCATCCATTCTGCTATCCTTGTGAATGGCTTATCTAATAAGATATGGTAGTGTTAGCACAAGTCTAAGCATTCTCATTAAGGGTACGGTAGGAGATCTCCACCAAGGCATCATTAACTATCTTGTAACTTGGTATACTCCTCAAGCATTTGGTGAATAGCTCTCAAGTAGTACTGATTGAATCACAAAGAAGTTGCTCAAAGTTGTTGATCTAATCTTTCAATTTCAGCTTCTTTGATCTAGGGAAGTACCTCTCTAAGAAGTCCTTCTGCAAATCTATTCAACTGGTGGTCGAACTTTGCAAGAGCTCAGATAGCCATAATGCCGCATTCCCAGTATGAAACAATTGTAAAACACAAAGTGCAATAGCATCTATAAATAGATTTTGTGTTCCCATCACACTCTTGCAAACGAATGCAACATTTTTTAGGTGGCTATGAGGATCTTCTGATAGTAAGCCCACAAATAGTCCATGGTTCTTTAGCATTTGAAGCAACCCACTCGAGACTATGAACTTTGTGTCTGTCAGTAGTGGTGGTAAGACAATAGCTCCATTCACTTCCATAGCCGTATGATTTAGCCTGTATTGATTCCATTGATAAGCATTGGCATCAAAGTCCTAAGGTTGTCGAGCAATATCCTAAAGAGGAGGTGGGTTCTCATGATCAACATTCTCATTCACGTTCCTACTCAGAGCTGCATTAGCCACATTATTGGCATTATCTTGGGCCATTCTCCTCAAAGTTTTATGGATATCTAGGTCAAACGGAGTCAATGGTCTACCTTAACTTCATTTGTTGGGCATACATTACACTTAAACCCTGCAAAGACAACAAAAAGAAAATATAAAATGTGGGAAGTAAGGAATAACACCTAAATCACTATGAATTAACTAAGTCTAGTTGTATTTCTCAAAAATGGCACCAAAATCTTTATGTCGCCCAAGTTACACCTCATTTTTTAGGGTAAAGCAGTCATTGTCAAGAAAAAGAATCTAACCAAGGTTAAGGTTGAACCCAAGGGAATATGTAGACTCAAGGGAATTCAATGACTTGAATTTGAGTATTTAACTGACTTACTTGCACAAAGGGGTGGGGGTTTTCCAATAATAAATGGAAAAATAAACTAGCTAACACGAGAGAAATCAATATGCAAAGAAACTAGGGTATTGTGTTCCCTATGATTCCCTAACTTAGTATTACCATAAAACCTAATTCCTTTCTAGGTTGTAGCATGTAGGATAGTAAGTTAAGTTTCCCAAGCCCTTTAGTCAAAGGTGAGAGGTAAAATACACTATGTGACTTGGCCCATTTCCACAGTGTGCATTACTAAGTCTTACCTATTAGTCCCAATATAACCTCTCCTTGGCCTAATTTGGTTAATTAGACGAGAACACATCATTCAAATCTTGTTAATAAATCTCTTTTCCTATTCATTACTTTCTTAGTCCAGTCAGTAGCACTAGGCAGGTTCTAATGTTGTCCACCATCAGAATCATGCCAAACAAAGAGAGTTAATTAAACATGGATGCACACTTTCCTAGAATTATGAATTATCCAATTTTACCTTGTTAGTTCTTTATGGTTCCCACAACCCTAGTTGTGGATTTAGCTACTCACACTTTGTGTAGATACAAGAATCGTAATTGGGATAACATAATTAAGCACTTACACAATTGAATTAAGAATAAGCAATCCTAACTTCAAAGAGAATCATAGGATTAAAGATGAAATCAATGTTCAAGTATTCTAAAAAACTCTCCAATGTAATCTTACTATTTTCTTTCTCTAATCACCGAGTCCTTAAAATACTGTGCGAAAATCTTTTAAAAAAAAAACTAAAAAATTTATTTATAATAAGTAAAATGCAAGTTCGAAACAAAATAGGGTAGCTAGATCGACCCACTACACTTGCAGACTTATGGGCCATATTGCATTCCATTTCCCTTAATCGAGGTCTAGTACACTATCATTGGAAAAATGGACTTCAAGTCTACGACACCCCCTCTACAACCCGTAATGTGGTTTACGACTTGTAGGGGTTTTGTCTAATGAATCTTCACAAGGTCCTAATGTATGATCCTCAAGACACAAACCATAGTCTGCGACTCCAAAATCATCCCATAACCTATCTGCATGTTCGTAAAACCAACTTTGAAAAATCATCTCTCATTGGATTTGTCCACCAAACCATTCCACAACCTGTAGAATGGTCCATGACCCGTAAAGGGTCACGTACTACATCAAAAATCAACAACTTCTTCATTTCTCCCCAAAATCAACACCAACCCTGTAATCCTACAAATGCAACACAAAAACACATAAAACCAACTAACATTGCATTATAAACACACAAAATTCCAAGTTTTGAGCATCAAAAATGTTATATTTTGACAACACATCAAGACACTCAGAAGAGGTTGAAATAGGAGAAAGGGAGACTGAGGTGAAAAATGACAGCATTTGTAGGGCAAAAGTGTAGAAAAATATATTGTCAAGGAGGGTCTTTAGTCACTATGTCCCAAAACATCACACCAAAGCCCTCTGAGCCTACGTTATAAGCCAACAGATTCCTAAAGTGATCCTAGTCCAAATAGCCAAAGGTCATAGTCATGAATATAAGGGCAATAATATGGTATTGAGCATGGTATTTGAATGTTTATTGTAAAAGTGAGCGATTTTGTATAGTCCCAGGAAATGAATTCGACAATGTCTTCCTAAGAGGGATATGGGACTTCTTTCGATGTAGGCACTGATGTCACCTAAGTTACACCTCCTTTTTAGAGGATAAAGGAATCATTATCAAGATATATAACCTATCCAAGGTCAGACTCGAACATAAAAAGAATAGTAGACTCAAGAGAATTCACCAATTTCAATCCAAATAATTAACCAACTTAACTCCCAAAGGGGGTTTGCAATTATCAATGAGAAAATAAAACTAATTATTACAAGAGAGAAGTCAACAAAGAAGAGAAACTAGGGTATTGTGTTCCCCATAATTCCCCAACTCAGTATCACCAGATAACCTAATTCGTTTCTAGTGTATAGCATGCCAAACGATAAATTGAGTTCACCAAGCCCTTTAGTCAAAGGTGAGAGGTGAATTTCACTATGCGTCTTGGCTCATACCTAAAGTGTGCATTACTAACCATTACCTATTAGTACCAGTACAATCTCCTCTTTCCCAGTTTGGTTGATTAGATGAGAACACATCAACTAAATCATGTTAATTAATCTCTTTTCTTATTCGTTACTCCCTTGGACCAGTCAGTAACACTAGGTGGGTTCTAATATTGACTACTACTAGAAAACATGCAAAATGAAGAGAGTTAATTAATACATGGATATACACCTTCCAAGAATTATTCATTATCCAGTTTTACTTTGTTAGTTCTTCATGGTTCCCATAACCCTAGCTGTAGATTTAGCTACGCATGCTATGTGTAGATGCAGAGATTATGAATTGACAAGACATAATTGAACACTTAAACACTATAATTAAGAACAATCAATTTAACTTCAATGAAAATCACAATCTTAAAGATTGAATTGAACCTGAAGTGTTCTCAAAGACTCTAATATGATCTTATAATTTTCTCTCTCAAAATATTGAGTTCTCTAAGTACCAAGCGAAAACATTTGAAAATAACCTAAAAGACCTATTTATAATAATTAAATTTAGTCTTAAAAGAATAGGAGAATTGGTCGGCTCTTCATATAAAAGGTACATTACAACTCGTATTGAACTTTACGGCTCATAATTGGGGTCTCGCACTCAACTATTGGAATTTTGGATTTCAACTCTACAACACTCCTCTATGACTCGTAAAGTGGTTTATGACCCATAAAGGGGGTTTCATGTGATGAAATTCCTGAAAGTCTAAGTCTCTATTCCTCAAGGCATGAAACCTCTTCTATGACTTATAAACTCCTTTTCAACTCATCTGCATGTTCATAGAATCAACTTCAAGAATCAGCCCCTCTCTTGAAATCTTCATATAACATACCTACGACTTGTAGAATGGTTTACAACCCGTAGAGGGTCTCGTATAACAACAAAACTGCAACAACTTCTATAACTAACCCTAAAATCATGGCCAACCTATAAACCTGCAAACATAAACATAGAAACACATAAAACCCACTAACATCGCATTGAAAACACATAAAATTCTATGTTTGAACATCAAAAGTATTGTATTTTGGCAGCACATCAACATCCTCAACTTAAAATTATTTCTTGTCCTCATGCGACGGACTCAATGTATATGGATAATACAATAAGACACAGACCTCAACTCAATGGCATACATCGTATAAATCTCAGACTCAGATATGCAAACAAGCTTTTCCAAAAGGATTAGGTAGCTATTTCGAAAACCAATAAAATCTAGTGCATGTGATAACACAACTATGATAAGCAAGGTGTTATCAACAATCCACAATCACTAACCAAGCATAGTGCTAACAATGCAAATCAAGTGCTATCACAGAAAGAAGTCCCATATTTGACACTCAATGATGTTTTCCTATTTAAGTTTGGACCATGCAAAATCACTCACTCTTACAATAGATATTCATGCATAATGTATAATACCATAAGCTTTCCCCCTATACTCATTACTCTAACTTTAAACCAACTATACTAGGATCACTTTAAGACTTGCTCGGCTTGTAACATAGGCTCGAAGCTTTGGTATGATGTTATGGGAAATGGTGACTAAAGGCCCCCCATGACACTGTATTTTTCTACACTTTTGCCCTACCAACTATGTTATTTTCACCTTATTCTCCCTATCTCCTATTTCAAGCTTTTCAGGGTGCTTTCTTTTAATTTTGCCTTGTTTTTTTACATTCCATTTCACTTTTTTCAGCTTAAAAGCATCACTTATTTTTTTGCACCCTGTACATGATGATTCTTTTTGTTCGTATTCCGAACTTACCCCCCTTATTTTTGTGTTTCACCCTTGCACCAGCTACACTCAACTTAGGCTGTTTGCCTCAGTCACAATATCCATCCTTCGAACTAGGGCCACTTTTTGTAGCCACCCTCAACTTAGGCTTTTTGCCTCAGTCAAGGTACACAATGTTCAAGGAAAGACCAGGGCCAATTTTAGGATTTTAGAACTAACATGGCTAGGTTAATCAGGTGTTTTCAAAGAATAGGTACATGTTAACAAGTGATAATATCATCGATTTGGTTGGTTATTTTTAGGCGAGAATAGACTTTTTAAGAACAATGACTTAATAACCTTTCCTAAATCAATTTATATACAATCTAACTTAGAGTAACAATGTAAATTCTAAACTATCAGAAAACAAATGAATTTAGAAAATTATCTCACACTCACATGGCACTGCATATGTTATCAACAAAAGACTTACAGATCATGCTTTTTATCTCAATGTACCCTTACTTATCAAAGTAGATACTGTCACACACCGAAACATGCATTATGCTATCTAACTACTTAATAAAAAAATATTTTTTGGTGGGTATCATTTTTAATCACAAAATTTTTTCGTGGGTATCATTTTTTCAAACAACACATAAAAACATGTTATATGTCACAGGTGTTGGTACTACATGCTACACATATTAACTAAACATCCCAAATGTGCCAGTTCAATAGAAGTTAAATATCCATAAGGAAAAGGAAAACAAGCAATAAAACCCAAGGATCAAAAATTGGGGTAGTTATGGACCCAAGCTACTCAAACTTCACTGAGGCCCATAAATACCCACACTGCATCTAAAAAGATGTCCATTGTCCCCAATGCACAAAATCAAAATAAAATAGAATATAAGAGATTAAAAAACATACCTGGGTGCCTAAGTGCCAGTCTCCACCTTGGGTTGCCTCCCAAGCAACACCTGTTTTATTATCGTGGTATGACATAGATGGCCTGCGTACTCAAACTTCTTCAAGATCCCATTCTTCAATCTTCTTTATCTCTTCCACATTTCCAAGGTATAGCATGATGCTTTGGACATTTACTTTAAATATTCCTCTATTTTTTCTCTCCACTTTGATAGCCCTATGATCGAAGACACGCACTACTTGAAAGGGTCCTAGCCATATTGATTTGAGCTTACCAGGGAACAACTTTATTCTTAAATTATAGAGCAGTGCCAAGTCCCCTTGTGCAAATTTGCGATTCTATATGTGACTGTCATGATGCAACTTCATACTTTATTAGTACAAGGTTGAACTATCATATACCTTTAATGGGAACTCCTCAAGCTTATTGAGTTTTCTCAGCCTAGAGTTTGCTACATCATTCCAATCTAGAATTGGCTTCTTCAGTACTCACAATACTTTATACTCAAATTCCACTGGCAAGTGACATGCTTTCGAAAGACAAGTTGGTAGGAAAACATGCCTATAAGGGTCTTGAATGTTGTCTGATATGTCCATAGTGCATCATCCAGCTTTTGCGACCAATCTGTCTAATTTGCATTCATAGTCTTGCATAGAATCTATTTAATTTTGCTATTAGACACTTCCACATGCTCGCTCGTCTGAGGATGATAAGGTGTCACCATTCAATGTTTCACTCCCTATTATTCAAGAAGAGCCTTAAAACGTCTATTGCAGAAGTGAGAACCTCTATCACTGATGATTGCTCGAGGGGTGCTAAACCTTGAGAAGATGTTCTTTTTCAGAAATGTTTTGATAATTTTGTCCTCATTGTTGGGTAGAGCCACAACCTCCATCCACTTTGAAACATAATCCACAACAATTAGGATGTACATGTTTCCATCCGATAACAAACCATCCCATGAAATTTATTCCCCATACATCAAATAATTCAATCACCATAATAGGGTTTAGAGGGAGCTCATGTTTAAAGGAAACCCCACCTTCTCTTTGGCACCTGTCATAGGCTTTAGCATAGTCATGGACGTCTTGGTGGATGGTCGACCAGTAATATCCATATTGTGAGATTTTATGTGTTGTTCGAATGCACTATGATGCCCTCCCACCAAAGGCGAGTGACATGCTTAAAGTATGCTCATCATTTCAACCTTAGGAACACAACAACAAATAATCCCATTAGCATATACATGGAACAAGTATAGGTCATCTCAAAAGAACTTCCTCGTGTCAAAAATAAATTTTGGATGCTAATGTGTGTTCAGGTTTGGTGTCACGATATCACTTACTAAGTAGTTTGCATAATCTGCAAACCAAGGTATGAGATCATGAGATATAGCTGACTCTCTCTCATCAGTAAAAGAATTAATTATCTCAAATCTATCATCAAATTCTATCATTGCCCCATTGTCTAATCTGGAGAGATAATATGCAACGTAATTATTTGTCCCTTTTCTATCAATGACATCGAAACTGTACTCTTTTAAGAGTAGCACACATCTTATTAACCTTGGCTTTGTCTCCTTCTTAGACATCAAATATTTAAGTGTTGGATGGTCCATATGCACTACTACTTTAGACCTTAATAGATATGAGCCAAACTTTTCAAACACAAAGACCAATGCAAGTAATTCCTACTCAGTGATGGTGTAATTCTTTAGGGCTGTATTTAGATCTTTGCTAGCATAGTATATGGGATTTAGTATCTTTTCATGGTGTTGTCCTAATATACACCTAGAGTGACCCCACTTGCATCACACATGATTTGAAAGGGCTTGGACTAGTCTGGAGCTACGATCATAGGCGATGAGATCAACCTCGTCTTCAACTCTTCAAAGGCTTTAAGGCACGCATCATCAAACATGAAATTAGCATCCTTATCCAATAATTTTCACATTGTGTATATAACTTTAGAGAAGTCTTTCATGAACCTCTGATAGAATCCTACATGCCCAAAGAAACTCCTCATACCTTATACTGAGATAGGTGGTGGAAGCTTCTCGATCACCTCCACTTTGGCTTTGTCGACCTCAATTCCTTTGCTAGATATCCTGTGACCTACACAATGCCCTCTTTTACCATGAAGTGATATTTTTCCCAATTTAGCACTAGATGACTCTCCTCGCATCTTTGCAAAATAGTATATAGGTGTTTCAAGCAATCCTCGAATGAGTCTCCAACCATGATAAACACTTCCATGAAGACTTTAATAGTGTCTTCCACCATATTTGAGAAAATGACATCATGCATCTCTGGAATGTTGCTGGTGCGTAACATAACCTGAATGGCATCCTCTTGAAAGCAAAGATGCCATTTAGGCATGAAAATTTTGTCTTCTCTTGATCCTCTAGAGCAATGGTGATTTGATTATAACCTAAATAAGCATCAAGAAAGTAGTACCATCCCATTCCAGCTAGTCAATCTAACATCTAACCCATCAATTGCATAGGAAAGTGATCCTTCTCTATTGAAGCATTGATCTTTCTGTAATACATGCATACCCTCCATCCTGTGATTGGTCGGATTGAAATCAACTCATGGTTGGCATTAGGTACCACTGTGACACCTTCTTTCTTTGGAATGTGCTACACTGGACTCACCCATTCACTGTTGGTGATAAGGTAGGTTACTTCTACATTGTCAGGACCCAATCCTAAGGCCTAGATATGATCGATGAATGGGGAACACGAGAGAACCCTAAATAAGCCTCATAGCATATCATTACATATTCTTGGTCGCATAAGCAATAACAATTATGACATTAAGCGATATGTATAGCAAGGAAATTGGGACTAAGGGTACGTCCATATCATAACATCAAGAAACAAGAGAGTTAAGGCTCATAACAGAAATACCTAACATGTCCAACAAAACCTCGACTATATATATAAGAGCAAGGTCCACGGCAAGCAATCGGTCTTACCCTCACAGTTGATACATAAATAAAGGAAAAATAGTCTTAGATCATAGCAAGAGATCATAAGCAACATCCCAAGAATTGAGGACTCTCCAACAAGCTAGAGACACAATCGTACTAGCCATGTGGAGGAGGAGGAGTATATATAGCGATATGGCACGTATGGAAGATGCTTGTAGTAAGTCATACTTATCTGGATCATAAATAAGTGTAAGAAGTGACTATTCTTAGTGCAATCCAAGACTTACCACCGCCTTAGAGAGGCGCATGAGGTACAAACCCCTTCATGAGGTTGATGGAGTACAAACCCCTTAACAAGGTTGATGGAGTACAAACCCCCCCAAAAGGTTGATAGTTACAAACCCCTAACAAGGTTACCCGGGCCTACCACACCCCGAGCTAGGTGTTTGAGGTACCAACCCCTCAATAGGTTACTCGGGCCTACAACCCCTTGAGCTAGGCTTGGCCATCCCTATAAATATAGATATAACTTCATATATATACATTCTTTTCATCATTATATACATACATTCCTTTTTGTCATCATTCCATCTGATAAGAGATGCATTGGACCTTCATTTTTTCAAGAACCCACAACCAGGCATTTTATCAAACACTTAGATGGTGTGTAGTGCTAGTGTAAAACCATGCAATTCAAGAGTGTTATAATACTAGAAAATTTAATATAAAGCCATCAATAGATACTTGGTAATACCCTCAAGCAATATACATCAAAACCCTTCATCAAATCTTACAATAGATTTTAGATTCATAGTTAAAAACATAGTAAAATAGTCACAATTTCATAAACCCCAACATAGTGTGCAGTCAATTCTATATTATGAAAGACCCATTTGTAAATCAACTTTAAATCAAGCATTTTTTAAGGAAAGGAATCTTGGAAATCATGGGTTAAAGGAACCCATGAAACAAACCCACATACCTTAGCTTTGGAGATGAACTTGATGAAGATTGGAGATGGAGTCTTGAAGCTTGACAGGAAATCCTTAGATCCGGTTGACGTTTGAGACTTGAATTTAGGAGTAGAATATTTGGCTAAATATTTGAATGAGTTTGGGGAATGTTTAGAATGATATGAGGGTGGGAAACAACTAAGTATAGGTACTTTCACATTTGGGAACACTTAGTCACAAGACCCAAAAGCCTTGAACCGCACAAAGATTAATTGGGCAAAAAATGCATAGGTAAATATCGCAGACCTATTGCAAACTCAAATGTTCTTCATTTGCACGCCCTAGTCATGCCGTTCCATGGGTATGCAAACCTTATTGAAATTTACATTCTTGGAAAATCAAAATTGCTAACTGTTTATTCTTAAATCGGGTTAGACCCACTCTCCACTCATTTTGATCCCCTAAGCAAGAATATGAAATTAGATTTTTGATATTGCGCATGGATTTTGAGATATGAGGAAATTACGGTTTGGGCACTTTTGAGGCACATTTTAGGGAACTTTTTGTAGTTGTTAAAATATCTACCCCTTTGGAACATTCATCCCCGAATGTCAAAGAGATATATATGAGATATGTAAATATGAGAAACTTCAGCCCATATAAGGATGCAACAATGCACTTAAACATCATTTGAAAAATATGATCATAAGTGCAAAATCATCATAAACATGTTAATTTAAACATGAATGTATGTAATGACATGAAGAACTTAAGACTTGAGAACATATAAGGGACTTAGATCAATACCTTAAGCTTGACTGGAGTAGATAAGGTAAGGATATCGCTTTTGCATGTCCACTTCGGCCTCCCAAGTAACACTTTCAACTTCTTGATTTCTTCGAAGGACCTTATGGAATCAACCTCTTTGTTTCTCAATATCTTCACTTTCCTATCAAAAATCTGAACCGAAACCTCTTCATAGGTCAAATTATCTTTAATAATAGTCGCAACATCAACAGGTACAATAGCATTTGGATCTGCCACATATTTCTTCAACATGGACACATGAAACATCGGATGAACTGAATCCATTTCTCTAGTCAATTCCACCTCATAACCTACCTTGCCAACCCTTATTATCACCTTATAAGGACCCACATATCTTCGGTTCAACTTGTCCTTCTTACCAAAATGGACCACACCGTTTATAGGGGTGACACCTTCAAATAGACCCAATCATCAACTTTGAATTCAAGCCCACTTCTCTTCACATCGGCATAAGACTTCTTACGATTTTGGGCTATCTTCAACCTTTATCTAATCATCCTAACCTTCTCGACAGCCTCCATAAACAGATATGGTCCTAACAAGGGCACCTAACCAACATTAGACCACCTAATCGGTGATCTAATACACCTATGATAGAGAGCCTCAAAAGGAGCCATATCGATGCTAGAATGATAGCTTTTGTTGTAGGCAAATTCAATTAATGGGAGATGATCATCCTAACTACCTTTAAGCCCCAATACATATTCTCTAAGCATCACAAGGTTTTGGATTGTCCTTTTATCTTGGCCATCCATTTGAGGGTGAAAGGTCACGCTAAGCTTAACCTATGTACCAAGACCCCTTTTGAAAGACCTCAAAAAATGCAAAGTAAATTGGGCTCCATGATCTGATATAATGGATAAAGGAACCCCATGTAACCTTACCAAGTCATGGATGTACAACTTGCATACTCTTTTGGCATCATATATGGTCTTAACCGATAGAAAATGAGCCAATTTTGTCATCTTATCAACCACGACCCAGACAGAATCAAAACCCTTCTAGTCTTGGGCAACCCAAGCACAAAATCCATATTAATCACCTCCCACTTCCAAGTAGGAATCTCTATGTCGTGGGTTAGGCCACCGACCTTTTATGTTCAGCTTTGACTTGTTGACAATTATGATTATCAAAAATGAATTTGGCAATGTCCCTCTTCATTCCTCCCCACTAATGCACATCCCTTAAATCTCTATATATTTTGGTAGAATCGGGGTAGATAGAATAAGAAGAATTATGGGCCTTATCAAGGATATCTCTCTCAAGTAATCAACACAAGGCACACACAACCTCCCTTGGTACCTAAGAGCACCATCTCCACCTTGGGAGAAAACCTCGACCTTGCTCTCTTTCACTGAGGCCTCCAATTCTAAGAAGGAGGGATCAAGATCTTATTTTGCTATCACCTCTTGCACCAATGAAGATTCAGAACTATCAACAACATCAACACCACTATTTTCCTCCTCTTCCAACCTAGCTCCTAATCTAGCCAAATGATGGACCTTCCTAGCCACCTCCCCATCACAACTATCAACAAGAGAGAGGCTACCTATAGACACCCTACTCAAAGCATCTGCCACAATATTAACCTTATTCAGATTATAATGCACACTCATATCATAGTCATTAAGATGTTCTAACCATCTCCTTTGCCTCAAGTTAAGATCTTTTTGAGTGAAGACATATTGGAGACTCTTATGACTGGTGAACACATCAAAATGCACCCCATACAAGTAATTACGCCAAATCTTTAATGCAAATACCACGGCGGCTGCAAGATCATGGGTAGGGTAGTTTTTTTCATGCACTTTGAGTTGCCTTGAAGCATAGGCTATCACTTTACCATTTTGCAATAGAACACAACCCACACCAACTCTATAAGCACCATAATATACAACGAACCCCGCGAGCCCATTCGATAGTGATAAAATAGGAGAGGACACAACCTTATCTTTCAAGGTTTGGAAGCTCCTCTCATACTCACCATTCCACACAAACTTGGGCTTCAGTTGAGTCAATTTAGTTATAGGGGAGGAAATAGAAGAGAACACATTAACAAATCTCCTATAGCGACCCGCTAAGCCCAAGAAACTCCTAATATCCGATGGGGTCAATGGGCTAGGCTAATTTCTAATCATATTGGTCTTCTTATGATCCATGTTAATGCCATTCCCTGATACTACATGTCCTAGGAAGGCAACTTTCTTCAACCAAAATTCAGTCTTTTTATATTTAGCATATATATTCTCCACCCTCAATCTTTGCAACACAACCCTCAAATGATCCCTATGTGCCCCCTCACCATGATAATAGATCAAAATATCATCAATGTAACACACATCAAATAAATCAAGGTAGGGTTTGAAGACCTTATTCATAAGCTCCATAAAGATGGTCGGTGCATTGGACAATTTAAACGACATCACAACAAACTCATAATGCCCATATCTAGTCCGGAAGGCTATCTTGGGAATATTACACTCCCTCACCTTCACTTGACGATATCCAGTCCGATAATCAATCTTAAAAAAATGGCTAGCCCCTTATAATTGGTCTTATAAATTCTTGGAAGAGGATATCTATTTTTGATGGTGACCCTATTGACTTGCCAATAATGAATACACATTCTAAAATACCCATCCTTATTTCCCAGAGACAACACTGATGTACCCCAAGGGATTGGCTAGGCGAAATAAAACCCTTCTCCAACACGTCCCTTAATTGCTCTTTCAACTCTTTTAACTCTGCTGAGGCAATGTGGTAAGAGGGAATAGGAATAGGTTGAGTATTGGGGAGGAGGTCTATACCAAAGTCATTTTCCTTTCAGGAGAAAGACCTGGAAGGTCAACTGGAATGACATCAAGGAACTCATTTACAATCGGAACTGACTCTATAGGAACGACCTTAAACTCCACATCCCTAACCCTCACAAGAGGATAGAGACACCCCTTAGAGATCAACTTATGGGTATTAATGCAAGGAATGAACCTACCCTTGACCACCAAATCATGAATATCCCACTTAAGGATTAGTTTATTTGGAAATTGGAATTTCACACTACATGTTCTTCAATCAATAGAAGCATAATATGCATGCATCCAATTCATCCCAAGAATAACATCAAATCCAACCATGTCCAACTCAACAAGATCACAAGGCAATTTTTATGGAAGATGCAAATAGAACAACTTCTATAAACTTTTCTAGCAACAATATATGCACTAATAGGATTAGATACCTCATATGACTAACACAACAACTTGGGGTCAACATGGAACTTTTTCTGGCAACAATGGGGGTAATAAAAGAAAGAGTGGCACCCAGATCAATCAATGCATACACATTAAAGTTAAAGATTTTCAGCATACCAATAACAATATCGGGGACCTTATCAACCCCTTGCTTCCCATGAAAAGCATAAAACTATTTGTGCCTTAGGGCACCATCTTGTTAGTCACCTCTCCCCAAAGGGACCATATTAGCACCTTGTGGACAAACCTCCTTACTCTTTTTGTGGTTTCAAGGGCAATCTATTGCCTTATGCACCATTTCCCCACAACCATAACAAGCATCAGTATTTCTCAAGCATGGGACTCCATGATCCTTACCACACTTCGGACACACATCAATAGGAGCCATACCCCTAACACCTTAAGCCCTCGAAAAATCATTTGTATCCCTCTTAAATAATGCATAAGTAGACCTTAGGCCTTGATGGATCCGGCCACTCTTTTAGAACTTACCCTAAAAAATGGGCCCTCTTAGCCTCATGACCCCTTCTCTTCCTTAATTTCTCCTCTTCATTCATTTAGCATAGGCCATCAAATGTGATAAGTCCATGTCACTGATCAACATGGCGGATCAACACTTCTCATTAACCAAGTCGAAAACACCCATCACAAATTTGTTCATCCTAGATCTTGAGTAGGCCACCAAATGTGGAGAATATTTGGAAAGTTAGTTGAACTTGAGGGCATACTCCATCATACTCATATACCCTTTTCTAAAATTCATAAATTCCACCAACTTAGCTTCCCTAAGTTCAAAGGAGAAGAACCAATTAAGGAAGGCCACCTTGAACTCCTCCCAAAGCATCACATAGTTGACTCTCTTCTCTTTCCTCCATTGGTTATACCATATTTGTGCTACCCTTTTGAGTTGGTAGGCCGCCAACTCCGTCTTATACTCTGACCTCATGCCCATGATAGACGAATTCTTGTAGATCTCATCAATGAATTCTTGAGAGTCCTCACTAAAATTTGACCTTTGGAATTCTAGGGGATTCATTCTCATGAACCCAAGAGGCTGGTGTAGGAGTATGAGGGGCTTAAACCCCTTGATTGGCTTGATTAGCCACAACTTGTGCCAGCAAGGTAAGAATATCCCTAAGCTCTCCATTGGCTTGTTGTTCCTCGGGCGTGTGTGCTCGTCTTCTCCTTATCTTGGGCATGATCTAGAATAGCAAAGAATAACTGTAGGGGAAAAAACTTACTTCAACTCTATAGCACTACTTGGACATGAAGAAGGGAAACATTTCCTAAAATCTCTCACAAACTCCTACTCATAGTTGTGGTCCACAACATAACCATGAATAAGACGCTAATCAATTTGGTCTATTGGACTCTGAGATTATAAAAACCTAGTGTTATGATATCATCATTGTCATGACCCAATCCTAGGCCTATACATGACAGGAGAATGGGGAACCCGAGGGATTCCAATGAGCCACATAGCATATTATTACGTATCCTTAGTTGGGAAAGCCATAAAAATTATGACATTAAGAGATAGGCATAACAAGGAAATTGAGACTAAGGGCAAACTTCCATATCATAACATCAAGAAATAAGAGAGTCAAGGTTCATAACATAGATGTCTAACATGTCTAACAAAACCTCTACTATATAGATAAGAGCAGGGGCCATGACAAACAACTAGGATTACCCTCAAATTTGATACATAAACAAAGGAGAAATAGTCTTAGTACATAGCAAGAGATCATAAGCAATGTCCTTGGAATATAAGACTCCCCAACAAGCTTGAGAGACAATTGTACTAGCCACATGGAGGAGGAGGATAATTAAGCGGTGCACCAGTTCCTACATGGTGACATTATGTAGATATAGAGTATGTGTTAGTACGCCTGAATGTACTACGTATGTGGTTGCAATGCAACAAGTGATAGTAATGTCATCAAAATGCATAAGCATAGGCAATGAGTACATATAGTGATATAGCAAGCATGGAAGATGCTCGTAGTAAATAATACTTATATGAATCATAAATAAGTGTAAGGAGTGACCATTCTTAGTGCAATCCAAGGTTTACCACCTCCTTGGAGAGGCATATGAGGTACAAACCCCTTCATGAAGTTGATGGAGTACAAACCCCTCAACAAGGTTTATGGAGTATAAACTCCCAAAAATGGTTGATGGTTACCAACCCCTAACAAGGTTACGCAAGCCTGCCACCCCCTGAGCTAGGCGATCGAGGTACCAACCCCTCAATAGGTTACCCAGGCTTACAACTCCCCAAGCTAGGCTTGGTCATCCCCAACATTATAGAGATAATATCATATATATACACTCTTTTAATCATTATATACATACATTCCTTTTAATCAGCATTCCATCATCATATAATCATTCAACTCATAAGACATGCACTAGACCTTCATTTCCTCAAGAACCCATAACCAAACAATTTATCAAACACTTAGAGGGTATGAGTACTAGGATAAAATCATGCAATTCAAGAGTGTTATAATGCTAGAAAATTCAATGTAAAACTATCAATAGATACTTGAGAACACCCTCAAGTAATATACATCAAAGCCCTTCATCAAATCTTACAGTAGATCTTAGATTCATAGCTCAAAATATAATAGAACAATCACAATTTCATAAACCTCAACATAGTGTGTATTGAATTTCATAATATTTAAGACCTATTTGTAAATCAACTTTAAATCATGTAATTTTTAAGTAAAGGAAACATGGACATCATAGGTGAAAGGAACCCGTGAACGGAACCCACACCTTAGCTTTGGAGATGAACTTGATGAAGATTGGAGATGGACACTTAAAGCTTGAGAGTATAACCTTAGTTCCAAATGAGGTTTGAGACTTGAATTTAGGTGTAGAATGTTTGGCTAAGTATTTGAATGAGTATTGGGGAATGTTTATAATGATTTGAGGGTAAGAAATGGCAAGGTATAGGTACTTTCATGATCGAAAACATATAGGCCCAAGACCCAAAAGCCTTGGACTGAACAAAAATTAACTAGGCAGAAAATGAACAAGACTGCATCGCAGACCTGTCATCAACTCAAGTTTTCTTCATCTATTCCATCTCTTAATAACCAAGCAATACAATCTAAAACCCAAAGAATGAGGGGCATAAATGCCGATGGGCATGAATAAAGTGTGTGAAAAAAATATTGATGACAAGGTTGGAGTTAAGGACGAAGGTTTGGCTAATAGTAGGGTGAGAGAAGAAGTAGTGAGGAGCAAGGAAAGAACAAGACTATCCCAAGACTGCCCTCTCATTTTCCCAAAGGCTCAAGTAAAAGGAAGAGGATGGTAAGTTCAAGCACATCTTATGAATGTTGAAACAATTGTCCATCAATATTCCCTTCATTGGAGCATTGGAGTAGATGCCTAGAAAGGATTTGGTGACAAAAAAGCATCTGTGAGCCAAGAGCTCTCGCAAGAGCTTCAACATTGTAGTGTTATCACAACCAAATGCTTAGTCCACAAAAGGGAGGATCCCCATGCATTTACCGTTCCTTATACCATCAACGATGTTGAGTTCTCAAGAGCGTTGTGTGATAAGGGAGCAGGTATAAATTTGATACCTCTTTCTATAATTAAAAAGCTTGATTTGTTTTCACCTACTCTGACACAAATAAGGTTATTGATTGAGAATAGGACAATAAAGAAGCCAGAGAGAATACTCTATGATGTGTTAATCAAAGTGGATACGTTCATTTTTCTTGGTAGATTTTGTGATTCTGGACTATGAGGTTGATTTTGAGGTCCTTATTATTTTGGAAAGGCCATTCTCGACCACCAAGAGAGCCTCGGTGGACATAGACTCCAATCAACTTAGGCTTATGGATAATGACGCAGAAGTGGTTTTTGATATACTCTAGTCTATGAAGCACCTCAATGAACTCCAAAGTGAAGTGTTGGCTATTGAGGATTTTTGAGTATTCAAGATGATTAAGTTATGCCATGACATTAAATAATGTTCTTCTTAGGAGGCAACCCAAGTGCTTTCCATGTTTTTGTTTATTTTGAATTCATTTTCGTTGTGTAAATTTTTAGGTATTGGCTTGATTGAGGTTTGATTTCTTTTTTAAGATATTGAATCAGTTGTATGCTGGGATAATGGTGTATTCTGAGATCAAGGTTTGCAGGTATTGAACAAGTTCAAAAATATTGAAGAAAATAACATTGTAAGTAGCCTCTATGACTGGCCTACGAGTCGTAGTACACACTACAACTCATAGCATGCCTTGTAGAGGGTAATAGTGATGATTAAATTTGGCACTCCCACTACAAGACAACTTTACTACTTGTACTCCAGGCATGATTTTACAATTTTAAAATAGGGTTAGTTCCCAGGCATGATTTTAAATTTTTTTTAAGTGTTAGGCCTCCTATGAAACCATGACCTATGGGTTGTAGTTAGGGCTATGACCCATAATCGGGGTTTCGTAGACATGATTCTTAGAATTCTTAAAGTTTTCCTATTGAGAATACCCCAAATTAAAACCCTAAAGCTTCCCAAAAACTTTCCCAAATCATTTCCCCCACTATTTCGACAAATTTGGTGATTTTTTGGCATGCCAACGTCAATTTTTCGGCAAGTCTCTAACATCTAATGTGTTTGCTCTCCTCTTTCTCATTTTATTCATCCTTCATTGTTTTTTTCTTGAGATATGTTTCTTGGTTAAATTTCATACACAAAATATCTTTCCTTTGAACTTCTTGAATGATTTTATGATAGAAATTGTTACTGAGAGTATTCATGGGGAGAATTGATGCCTTTGAAAGAGAGTTAAGGTGTTTGTCAATTATAAATCCTTGAAATTGATCGTAGTTTAGAAAATCACCCTTGTTGTTTGGTTTTAATGATCATGCTTGGCCATATATGTTGATTAAATGTATGAAATGGGTTTGTGATGGTTAATTGATTGACTACATCATGGTAGCATGAATTGTCGTATTGGGTAGGGTGATTTTGTTGAAAATGGTGGTTTGAGTAAATTCTTGATGTGCAAGTAACTCCAATTCCTTTATCATTCGTGTATGAGTTTGAGGGATTGTCTCATACGTTCAAGGAATGATGATATGAGTTATTCTTGAATGTTTTTGAGGGTTAATTTTTTATTTTGTATTATTGGGTTAATTTTGGTTAGGTTGTTGAATTGAATAGCATGATTAGTGTTCGTATCATGTTGTTCTTGATGTGTAGATTGATAAATCACTTCAATGCTATTTAGATTATTGATTTTTTATGGTTAGAAGTCCATGTGGTGATATTATAGGAGCTCAGGTACTTGTGATTCTCTGTTAGGAGGGTCGTGGTTGCCCCTCATAAGGAATAACAGTGGCCTAAGGATCCTCACCCCTTACCGTGCGACACCTGCATATGGGTCGTAGTGCCAACTATGAACCATAGTAGCATCTTGTGAACTAGGCTTGTGATTAATTTGGTCAATGAAATTTGGCACGAGCCCAATCTACGGCCCGTAGCCATGACTACGAGTCGTAACTGAGCCTTGTACCTAATTTTAGTATGAACTTTTTCTAGGTACCTATGGACTCTGAGACCATAGTATGACTCATAGTGTCCACTAGAATCATAAGAAGGCCTCGTACCTACAATTTACAACTAATACAATGTTGATTTTGATGTGTATTTTCCTTTTGCTTTTATTTCTTTCAGTTCTTTTATCTATTTTGTGGTTTGTCCAAAAACTTTGGGGCTAATTATGGGTTTATGATGCTAATTTCAGGTATAGTATCTCCCAAAAATAGGAATGCTGCTATCCAGGCCTTCAACAGGTGGCTTAGAGATTAAGATTCGAACATCGAGCAGTCACATAGGTCCAATGAGGTTCATCATCTCCGAATAGACCCTGAGGGACAAGTGCCTCAAACTAGAGATTGTAATGCTCAAACCATGATATAGATCGAGAGTACCTCCTAGTCTGATGAAGAGGGATATAAAGAAGGGTTCGAGTCAGATGATGTGCCCTAAGACAGAGAAGCAGCCTAGTCCTCGATTTTTCCATCTAGTTTTGATACAAATCCTCAGCATCGTTGATGGGGGTTAATATGTGTGGAGGCTATATATAAACTAGGGCTGGAGCCTAACAGGCAAGAAAAGCTCATCCGACCATTCTACGAGGAGCCTTGACTAATTGATTTTTGCCTGAGTCATGTCCCTACCTTGGATGCTGAGATAGACAAGCATGGGATCAGGTGGCTGACGATAAAGTTGGGCAAGTACGTCTAGCTTCTAGTACAGGATTTCTATGCTACTTATGCCGCTATTATTGTATAGGAATTTCTAAAAGGGCAGAAGGCCCTTGAGTAGCCCTAGTTGGGAGAGGTTTTAGTCCGAGGATAGGGGTGGACATTTTAGAGGAAACCATGTGCCGAGTATAGTTTGGGCCTACTTATAGAGAACCGATGTCCATAGTAGAGTATGATAGACGGATAAAGAAGATGAGATGGGCTATGATTGGAAAAAATGTGGAGCAGAAGATCAAGCTTCTAAGATGGGTGGTCAACCAGCTAGTAGAGAGTATCACCAAGACTACATGGGTCACTACACAAAGAGAGCCCATTGTGAAGTCATCTCTCTCCTTCTCCACAAAATATTTGTGGTCTATCATCTAAGATCACATCCGACCCACCTTCATAGATAATATCATCACATTGGAGCAAGGGTTCTGCTAGCCAACATCTTAACTAACTATGATATTGATTGGGCCCGTGTGATAGCTGAGCAAATTCATGAGTCAGTACTCCTTAGGAACACATGCATGCCTTTTTCAATCTTGATCCACAAATTATGCATAGAGGTTAGGGTGCGAATCTTTGTGCATCCTAACCCATATATCAAGGCCCTTTACACCATAGATCCCAACTTGATCACGACTGATGAGAACTCGATGGCTCTCCATCGGGCAACACCTCCTTCTATTCCAAAGCATTTTGCTCCTAAGCCATCTGCAGAGGGTTTAACTGTAGCTATCATTCCCACTACTAAAGCTACACTAGAGAAGCCTACAGTAGCTGGCATCAAGATAGGTCCCTACATAGATGCAAATGTATTAGAGTCATGTACACCTCAGGTTCCTTCTGCAAATATCCCTATTATGTTTGTTATTGCTTTTTAGGCTATGGTTCGCAGGTTATCTAGGATAAAGGCCCAGCTAGCTCAGTTGATACAGTAAATCCAGCCCGGGGTTTGACAGAAAGTTCAAGCAACGATGGAGAGATCCAAGGCATTCACCATCTCAGTTATGGAACGGAGAATTGCTATAGTGGATGCCCGGGTCTATGCTTCTGAGTCCATAGTTCAGAAGAGGCTTGATAGGACCTACTATTTACATATGTCCACCTTTCAGTAGGAGTTGGCAAAGTTTAAGGACAACTTAATGCCATCACTAGCAGACCGAATCACAGCTCCAGAGCAAGCACCTGCGGACAAAGACTTGATTGATCTATCTGCTTTCAAATGATCCATTGCGTGCTTTTGGGAAGAGGCCGATAGAGGAGATTAATGTAGAGGAGGTGCTAAGTGTTAGAGGTCCTTAAAGGAGAATTAGGAGCTGGAGGAGTATATCATCGAGTTTTTCCAGCATAGATTGAGAGAGAAACAAGATCAGAGGAGAGCTTTGGACCTTGAGAAATTGTAAGGAATTGCCTCATCTAGTACAGCTATACTCTAGACCCCTCTGAGCACAATTTTCAGATTATACAATTAAGACAATTTGTCTTAATTATTGTGTATACCATACAATGTGTATGTGAGCTGAATTTTATTGTGTTCATGCATTGTTTACTAATTAGGAACTTGCCTTATTACTCTGAGTTGTATTAGAGATTGTGTGGATTAGGAAGGGATCTTAGGGCATTGTTCTTTAATTTAGTCCACTTTTGCCCAAATGGCCCACAAAATGAAAGAGTTTACCCCTTGTTCCAAATGTTTGAGCCTTACATGATCCTTTTCTTTCTTAATAGCTAGCTAGCCTAACCTTGTCTAGTGAAATACCTTGATATTGGTTGTGGTCTGTCCTTGTACGTTATGAACCTTGATTGAGCCAAAAAGCCTATGTTGAGGGTGGCTACCAAAAGTGTCCCTGGTTTAGGTAGTGAATATTGTGTACTTCATCTCAGGCTATAAGCCTATGTAGAAGGTGTCTTTATTGTGGTATATTAGCAAACATAAGGTGAGTAGTTAGGAATAAAAGAAAGAATGGATAGTTATGTAACGGGTAAGGGATAAAGAGTAAAAGATGCCTTAGAATAAGTAAAAAAGCAAAATGAGTTTGAAAATAAAAGGCATAAGCTAAAAAATGAAAAGAAAGTACCCAGACAAGCTTGAAAATAAAGAAGAAAGGTGAACAAAGTGGGAATGGATGAGTTGTTAAGGTAAAAGTGTTGAAAAGCGTGATTCAAGGTTGGCCCTTAGTCACTAATTGTCCAAAATATCATACTAAAGCCCCACGAGCCTACGTTACAAGCCTATGAAGTACTAAAGTGATCCTAATCCAACTAGTCAATAGCTCATATTATGAGTATATAAGCAAGCTTATGGTATTCATCATCATGCATGAATCTCATTTGTGAGAGTGAGTATTCTTGTATAGTCCCTTGAACAACTTCAAAGGCATATTGAGTGAAAAAGAGGACTTCTTTTCACTAAGGACATTTGCATTGCATGGTTAGCATTTGACTTATTCAGTGAGGGTGAATTGTTGATACTCATTAACTTGTCATAGTTTGATTTCCCAATGCATCAATATATTGTGGTTTGCATAGTAGCTACATGATCATACCTTGAAAATGCTGGTATAGGTACCTAAATTGAAATTGAGTAAGTTATATGACAGTAGCATGATTGGTATATATTGCTCATTATCTATCTAGATTGAGTCATCTCTTAAGGACAAACAATAATTCTATATTTAGGGTGTTGATATGCTGTCAAAATACAACATATTTGGAGCCTAATAAAAGGGATCTTGTGTGGTCTCAGTACGATTTTTTATGGTTTTTATGTGTTTTTTTTTAATTTTTATAGAAAATATAGGTTGGCCTGATTTTGTGAAAAAGTAGCAGATTTTGTTGAATATGAGGACCTACAAGATCCTCTATGAGTCGTAGCCCAAGCTAGGAGTTAGAGGATGATTGTAATAATCAATAATTTCCAAAATCAAAATCTAAGAAATTGAAGTTCATCTATGCAGACCCAGGGTAGGCATCGTAGTGCTCACTACGACTCATAGAAGGGGGCCTCGTAGTGATTAACAGTGTTGATTGAAATTAGACCAAGAAATGCAAGGGTGGACTATGAGAACATACTAGAAGTCATGTACCAAACTACGACTCATAGAAGTGGATTGTAGCAATGAAGTCCAAAATTCCAAGTGCTAACAACGAAAGCCCGATTACAACTCTTAAGTCACCCTACGAGCCGTAACAACTGGCCGTAATAGCTATTGATCTGGATTTTAAAATTATTTTAAGGATCATTTTATAAATAGTATAAATAGTATAAGTTAGGGGTTTTAAAGTAGAAGAAGCTAATTACATTGATATTTGGAGAGATTTTTAGAGAGAACAACTCTTAGAATATTGTAAGGCTTTAGACTAGGTTTTCAATTTGGAGACTCATTTTGAAGATATGGAATCACTTGTAAATAAATTTCATCATTCAAGCTTGTGATTCTAAGAAGGGTTTCCTTGTTCTACATTATACTTGGGTAATTTCTCAACTACGTTTGTTTCATTCATTGTTTGTTTTCTTTCCTAAGTCATTAGTAGCTAACCCCCCATAACTTGGGTATTGTGTAAACCATGAGTAACTAGCTTAATAACCCAGATTATTTGCACCTCTTAAGTAGGGTATTTTCATGTATTATCCAATTTCCTTCATTTTGCTTGTTGTTTCATTGTGGCCAACATTAAACCCTGCCTGGTTTCATGATCTTGACCAATGTAGTGATGAATAGAAAAAAGAAATTGGTGACAGAATTTGATGGATGTGTTCTTGTTTAATCAACCAAACTAGACCAAGGATAGGCTAACTGGGACAATAAGTAATGGCTAGTTGGCACGTTATGGTAGCCGTCCAAGCGCCATATGAAATTTGATCTTTATCTTTGCCCAAGAGTTGGAAGAACCTAAGTTACCGTCCTGCATGCAATGTCCTCATTTAGGTTTTGTTATCCGAGTGATTGAGTTAGTGAATCTTGTGTAATACAATTTCAAAAAGTTGCTATCCAATTTGATTCTCTCTTTGCTTTATTAGTATAGTTATAGTTTCTTATAAATCATTTCGAATCCCCCCTTTAATTGAGAATAAAGTTAATTGATGTTTGAAATGATTATTGGTGAATCCATGTGGCATAACCCCATATTCCCTTGGGATTCGACCCTAACCTATAGCACCCCACATTTTACATGTACTAGTACTATGCAAATAAGACATGATATAGTTTGGTCAAATTAGCGCCCATATTTAAAAGTGCTCGAATCTCATGTTATAGGGGGATATGTGAGTCTAACACTTAAGAGGGTCGAGTTTATACATGTTTTGTGTCAAATTGAGGAGATCACAACATTAAATAAAGTAAGAGAATTGAGGTGCTTGTAGGACTTAAGAAGCTAGCAGGTGAGTCACCTGCTTGCTTAGCTTAAATTGCTAGCTAGACTGAGACGAGTTTCGATGTCGAATTTGTCCAAGTTCAATTATGAATAAAGTTCGTGGTAAGGGTGTAAATTTGTCCCATGTTTCAGCATCACACATGCACTATATCGTCATCCTAAGAAGGATATTAAAAGAGCCCAAAGACATCATAATCTCTTTGATAATTTGAGCCAAAATTAACTAAGAGAAAGAGGGAAAAACGGGCAGCCAAGGCCTAACCAATTTAAACCTAATTAGGCCCAATTAAAAGCGCCAAGCTACTGCATCACCACCTTAATAATATAAGTCTTAAACCACACAAGATAGTCGGCAGAAATCCCCTTTAAAAAGGCTTACATATAGCACCTTTAAGTCATTCTTAAACTTGGAAAAATTTTAACTTTCACAAACTTTCTCTCTACACTTTCTTAATCTAGCAAAGCAGCCACAAGGGAACTTCTAGGGTTCTTGGAGAAGAATTACACATTGAACATAGTCATAATTAAGTTTACGTATGTATTCAGTATAATTTTTGTATGAAAAACAAGAAGTATATGCTAGTATGTGTGTGCTGGAAATTTGGACAGCATGTGTCCTAAGGATTGTGGTGAAAGTTTCTTGTTATTTAAGAGAATTTTCTCTTATTAGTTGGCTGAATTAACAAGTATGACTATTGTTTTTAACAAGTATTAGTTTTTTAGTGATGAAACTTAGCTATTACAACACTTTTCCAGTCCACAAAAGTGGGTCCTTATAGGATATCGCAATTGTGTTCTTAATACGAACTTGTGGGGATGAAAGGCAATTGGATCATGTCCTTCATGACTTCTTGGGTGCTGTTCTAAGACTTTTTAAGACTGTTTATATGTATAAATGTTGTTGGAACAGTTTGGTTAGAGTTGGAATAGGTTTGGGATTTTTGAAGTCAAAATGTAGCGAAGGGAGGTAACGTTATGCCTCCTATTTGTATGTTGCATAGAATTGTTATGTGTTGTGCTTAAAGGGCTGTTATATGACTGTTATCGCACTTAAATAGGCTAAAAATGATATGTATATAAGAATGTGTATTAGAAAATACGATAATAAGTGAAAAGGTTGAAGGAATGCCTTTGCGTAGCTAATTATAGGCTTGCTGCCCGGGTGTTAGTTTTTATGATAGTAGGCTGCCAAGAAGTGCTTCTTTACTCCTAATACTAGTATTATTGTCTAATATATTATAGATAAATATTTTGAGGAAGGGAAGGTTATCTCGATGTAATAGCGAGGTCGTACAACGAGGTATGTAAGGCTACTTGATTTTGTATTACTTGGCATGAAATCTAGATTCTTTCTTGGCATAAGGGACTTACCAACTCTGACACAACTATTGACCATGTCTTCACTCTTTAAATTTTCATATTCTCCCACATATTCTCACCTTCAAATCGACATACATACGTGGGTACCAAGTTACTGGGTTGTTGTTGCTACATATAGTTCACAAATTGTTTCATCCCATACATATTTCGTTATTTGTGTAACGTACACTTTTCATTGTCTTATTGCCTTGTATAATTATTTATATATCACTTGTTACATCTATACTCCCATAGCTCTAATATTATGACCACCAAAAGAATCATCTCAAAAGTAACTGAAAGATAAAGTATATTGCTTATTTGTGGGTGGTAACCCGAGGGATGGAAGAATCACCTAGCCAAGGATGACCCTATCATGAGGGGTAGCTCAATGGGTTAAGGAAGAGCCTATCCATGGTCGATCCCAATGCATTTTTACCACTAATCAGCTAGTCATTTGTATTAAATGTTTTTCACAATTATACGGTAAAGGTAAAGTGATGAAAAGAACATAAAGTACATTATCCCGCAGTACAACTAAAGGTGGTCCCTTATCCTACACCAGTGCATAGTTTCATTTGAGTTGTTACTTCATATACAGTATTTCCTGCCTTACATATTCAGTACATTATCTCATACTAATGTCCCTTACAGGGGACCTGAATTTCATACTGCAGGCACAGGTGCTAGTGGATCTCCCCAGTAGGAGTACAGGATATCTAGTTGGTGTTACCAAGCTCCAAGTTGCTTTCGAGCTTTGTGTCTAGAACTTATATTTCTTGTATTGAATAGTTAGTTGAGGCGGGGCCTATCTCGACCCTTATCAGATACTTTTCCTTATCTAGAGGCTTTATAGACTATGTAAATTAAAAGTGTGGTCATGTCTCGTACTTTAGACACTGTGGCCCCAACGGTCTAGCCATATGCATTTTCTTTTGGCTTGTTATTACTACTTACTTTCATAAAGGCATTTTTGATGTAGAAACCCCTCATAATAGGTATAGCAAGTGTATAGATACATGTTAGTTCTCTCAAGCCTTATTGGCAATGGGTGTCAATCCTCCTTAATTTGACTTGGGGCATGACAGAAGTGGTACCAGAGTAGGTCATCCTAGGGAGTCTATAAAGTCGTGTCTATGTAGAGTCTTGTTTATTGATATGTTGTACACCACATTTATAAGCAGGAGGCTATGTGGTATTTAGAAGATGTTACTTTCGTTTCATTTTGTAGATCATACCATAGAGCTAAGTGTAATAGGTGGATTGTATCTAACCCCTAAATTTTTGTAAAGCTAGTATGCCAGAAACCAAGAAGAACAAAGGTAAAGAGAAGGAGGTAGAAGTGATGGTTAGTATACCTACTCAGGTGAGACAATTAAATAAAGGTCAAGATGAGTCTCTATCATAGACATCTCTAATCCCTCCAGCTCCTGATGAACACAAAAGTAGTGAAATTCCCCCAGAACCACCTATCAATGCTACAATGCAGGATCTAAGAAATACAGTCCAACTATTAACTCATATAGTTGCTAGCCAAGGCCAAAGACAAGAAGGTCCAGTTGTAGGTGCGGGTGGTGCAAATAGGGCATCTTGCACAAGGATACATGACTTCCATAATTTGGACCCTCTAGCCTTCACTGGGTCTGATCCTAATGAAGATCCCCAAGACTTTATTGATCAAATTCAGCACACTTTACATGTTATGCATGTAAATGGTATAGAAACTATCGAGTTAGCGACATATAGGTTGAAAGGTGTGGATATATTATGGTATGAAGCTTGGAAGCAATCCAAAGATATAGATGTTTCTCCAACTACCTGGAAGGAGTTCAAAGAGGCCTTTATTGACCATTACTTGCCTTTAGAGATCCAAAATGCCCATCCAGATCAGTTCTTGAATCTTCACCAAAGGAATATTAGCGTAAGTGATTATAGCCTCCAATTTAACTCTCTGTCTAGATATGCTCCTAATGTAGTTGCTACTATGGTAGATAAGGCTCATCGATATGTGGATAGACTGGACACGTATCTGATCAGAGACTGCACCATTTCTTGTATGAATAAAGATATGGACAATAACGAGGATGCAAACTTTTGCATAGAAATTGTAGGATCAAAGGCAGTGAAGAAGGACACAAGAGTTTGAAAGGGAGCAGGCCAAGAGGGCTAGATCTACAGGGCAGTTTACACCTCCCTAAGGTGAGCTTAGGCCTCAATTTTCTAATAGACCGCCAAGGTTATCATTCTCCTACTCTGCAGCCAGTGCTCCACCATAACTTTAATGGTCTAGAATTAATCAATTTGGTTAACAAGGTGAGGTACAAGGTATATAGATAACAGGATATTTGGCAGGCCAACTAATTAGTCCTAGGTAGCTTTGTAAATAGTGTGGAAATAGTCATCTGAATACAGATGTTTTTATTTGTGTAGTTCCCCAGGGCACATGATGAGAGATTACCCGAGGAGATGTATGAGTGGTATAGCACAATCTACTAGGTTAGTTATTGCATCATCATCGTCAGTTCCTCTATTAGGTAGGGGTCAATAAGCACCTATGGGTCATGGTAGAGGTATTAGAGGGCAAGGTAGCTCTAGCGAGGTCCAAAATCGCACTTATGCTTTGGAGAGTCGACAAAATTTGAAAGATTCACCCGATATGGTTATAGGTATATTGTCCATCATTTCACATAATGTATATGCATTAATTGAACATGGTTCTACACTATCTTATATTACCCCACTAGTTGCTAGGAAGCTTAAGAGAACACCCAAATTATTGAGCAAACCATTTGAAGTGTCTACACTAAACTGTGAATCTATTATGGCTAAAAGGGTTTATTATAACTGTGTAATAACTGCTTGTGACTGTGACACATTGTCAAACTTATTGAGCATGAAATGGTGGAATTTATTGTTATAATAGGTATGGATTTGTTAGCTTCTTGCTATGCCATAGTGGATTGCCGAACTAAGAAAGTCTACTTCCACTTTCCAAATGAGGCAGTTCTTGAATAGGAAGGCAATATTAGGGCACTCAAGGGTAAGTTTCTCTTATTTTAAGGCCAAAAAGATGGTATCTAAGGGTATATATGTCATTTAGTTAGAGTAAGAGATATGGAGGCAGAATCACCATCTCTTCAATCAGTTCCAGTAATGAATGAATTTGTTGATGTGTTCCCTAAAAAACTTATAGGCTTACCTCCTGAATAAGAAATAGATTTTGGTATTGATTTACTTACAAGCACTCAAACTATTTCCATCCCTCCATATAGAATGGCCCCAGCAAAATTGCGTGAATTAAAAGAGCAATTAAAAGACTTATTGGAGAAGGGTTTATAAGACCTGGTGTATCCCCTTAGGGTGCACCAGTTTTATTTGTACGCAAAAAATATGGCACCTTAAGAATATGTATCAACTATCGACAATTGAATAGGGTGATAATTGAGAATAAATACTCTCTCCCCAAGATCGATGATTTATTTGATCAGTTATAGGGTGCCAAATGCTTTTCAAAAATTGATCTGAGATGAGGGTATCACCAAGTGAGGGTGAAGGAGGAAGATATACCTAAGACTTCTCTGAGAACACGCTATTGTCACTTTGAATTACTTGTTATGTCATTTAGGCTAATAAATACACTAGGAGTTTTTATAGATCTGATGAACAAGGTATTTAAGCTACCTTTGATGTGGTCATGATAGTATTTATAGATGACATTTTGGTATACTCAAGATTAGAAGAGGACCATGCAAAGCACTTATGACAAGTGCTATAGGTTCCTCATGATCGACAATTATATGCCAAGTTTTCTAAATGTGAATTTTGGATAAAATCAGTGGCATTCTTAGGTCATAATGTATCTGAAGGGGGAATAAGGGTTGATTCACAAAAGTTAGAGGCTGTGAGAGATTGGCCAAGACCAACGACAACCACGGAAGTTCAAAGTTTCCTAGGTTTGGCAGGTTATTACAAGAGGTTTGTTGAAAAATTTTCTTTTATTTCTGCACCTCTAAAAAAGTTGACACATAAGGTAACTAAATTCCAATAGAATGGTGCATATGAAAGAAGCTTTCAGGAACTTAAAAATAAGCTAACTTTTGCAATTGTGCTAGTACTTCCAGAAATAACTGAGCAGTATGTAGTATGTTGTGTTGCTTCAAGAGTTGTCTTAGGGTGTGTACTATCACTGCATGGTAGGGTAATTGCTTATGCATCTATACAACTATGACCACATGAGAAAAATTACCCAACTCATCATCTTGAGCTAGCAGTGGTTGTATTTGCTTTGAAAATATGGCGCCACTATTTGTATGGGATTCATGTTTACATATACACAGATCATAAGAGCCTATAATACATTTTTAAGCAAAAAGACTTAAACAAAGATAGCGGAGATGGCTAGAGCTAATAAAGAATTATGGTATTGATATATTATACCATTTGGGGAAGGCAAATGTGGTAGTCGATGCTCTTAGTAGTAAGGCAATCATGAATACTGGTGATGAAGCTATGGTAAGTCAAAGAGTGGCTAAATATCTACGTCAGCTAGCCAATTTGGGAGTTCGCCTTCTTGAAACTCCAAAGGAAGGGGTTATTGTGCAAAATGTTACGGAGTCTTCATTGATAATGGAGGTGAAATAAAAATAGTTCGAGAAACCTATTCTACGGCAACTTAAGGAAAAGGTATGTCAGGGTATGATAAAGGGATTTGACCTTATACAAAACAGAATACTTTACTTCCAAATTAGATTATATATGTCTGATATTAATAGATTAAGAAAGAGGATAATGGAAGAAGCCATCATTCCCGATATTTCATCCATCTAGGATCAACTAAGATGTACCATGACCTGAAGGGAATGTTTTGGTGGGGAGGCATGAAAAAGGACCTTGCAGAATTTGTAACTCAATGTCCAAATTTCCAACAAGTGAAAGTATAACACCAAAAGCCAGGAGGTTATACGTAGTGTATAGAGCTTCCAACATGGAAGTGGGATATGATCAATCTGGATTTTGTTGCCATTTTACCTCACCCATTTCAGAAGTTTAACTTCATATGGGTAATAGTTGACAAACTCACAAAGTCAGCACACTTCTTGCCAGTCAGGAGTGATTATACAGCTCAAGAGTATGCCAAGCTATACCTTAAAGAGATAGTTAGGCTACATGGAGTCCCTATCTCCATTATATCTGATTGAGGAGCTCAATTTATTGTAAAGTTTTGGAAGTCCTTCCAAAGGTGTTTAGGGACACAAGTATATTTGAGTATAACTTTCCACCCTCAAATAGACAGTCAAGTAGAATGCACTATCCAGACACTTCAAGATATGTTGCGAGCTTGTGCATTGGACTTTAAAGGTAGTTCGGTGGACCATTTGCCACTTATTGAATTTTCCTATAATAATAGCTACAACTTAAGTATCAAGATGGCTCCTTATAAAGCTTTGTATGGACAAAAATGTAGGTAGCCAATTGGATGGTTTGAAGTGGGTAAAACCACCTTGCTTGGGCCAGATCTAGTATAACAAACCATGGAAAAAGTTAAGATAATATAGCAGCGGCTAGAAACAATCTAAAGTCATCACAAATTATGTGTGGATACTAGGAGGAAAGGACTGGAATTTTCAATAGGGGATTGGGTATTTTTAAAGATGTCTCCAATGAAAGGGGTTATAAGGTTTGGTAAGAAAGGAAAACTGAGCCCACGTTACATAGGGTCATATAAAATTATTAAGAAGTTTGGGAAAGTTGCATATTAACTAGAGCTACCCCAATAGCTTTCAATGCATCATCCAGTTTTTCATGTCTCAATGCTTCGAAAATGCATAGGTGACCCATCCTGCATCACTCTTATTAAGGATTTGTAGCTCACAAAAGATCTCACCTATGAAGAGGTACCTGTTGCTATTCTAGATCATCAAGTTAAGAAGCTAAGGGATAAAGAAGTAGCTTCAGTAAAAGTACTTTGGAGAAACCGTCAAGACAAAGAAATAACATGAGAGGCCAAGGATATGAGCAAATCAAAATACCATTACTTATTTGAAGCTAAAGAGGAATTCCAACATCCATAAATGGGAACCTTAATAGGTTCGTGCGTTTGAACGTTTATTGCGTTGAACTTGGTTACGCTATGTAATTGTGCTAACATTCGAGGACAAATGTTCCTAAAGGGGGAGGATGTAACACCCTACATTCTACATGTACTAGTACTATGCAAATAAAATATGATATGGTTTGGTCAAATTAGCGCCCATTTATTAAAAGTGCTCGAATCTCATGTTATAGGGGACATGTGCGTCTAACTCTTAAGAGGGTCGAGTCTATGCATGTTTCATGTCAAATTAAGGGGATAACAGCCTTAAATGAAGTAAGAGAATTGAGGTTCTTGTAGAACTTAAGAAGTTAGCAGGTAAGTCACCTGTTTGCTTAGCTTAAATTGCTAGCTAAACGAAGACGAGGCCCGATGTCGAATTTGTCCAAGTTTGATTATGAATAAAGTCTGTGTTTAGGGTTTAACTTTTGCCTATGTTTTAGCATAACACATGGACTATATCTTTATCAAAAGAAAGATATTAAAAGAGTCCAAATACATCACAATTTCCTTGATAATTTGGGCCAAAACAAACTAAGAGAGAGAGGGAAAAATGGGCAGCCAAGGCCCAACCAATTTAAATCCAATTAGGCCCAAGTGAAAGGGAAAAGATGATTCATCACCACCTTATAATATAAGGCTTAACCACACAAGTCACTCGGCCAAAATCCCCTTTAAAAAGGCTTACATATAGCACCTTTAAGTCATTCTTAGACTTGGAAAAATTTTAGCTTTCAGAAACTTTTTCTATACTTTCTTAATCTAGAAAAGCAGCCATAAGGGAACTTCTAGGGTTCTTGGAGAATCCCTACACCTTGAAGGTAGAGGATAGTAAGTTTACATATGTCTTTAGTATGGTTTTCTTATGAAAAACAAGATGTATATGCTAGTATGTTTGTGCTGGAAATTTAGACATCATGTGTCCTAAACTTTTCTTGTTATTTAAGAGGATTTTCTCTTCTTGGTTTCCTGAATTATGAAGTAAGACTTATGTTATTAATATGGTTTAGTTTCTTAGTGATATAACTTAGCTGCTGCAACACTTTTACAGTCCACAAAAGTGAGTTCTTATAGGATATTGCAATTGTGTTCTTAATGCAAACTTGTGGGTTGTTGGATCGAAGGCTATTGGCTCATGTCCTTCATGACTTATTGGGTGATATTCTAAGAACTTTTAAGGACAATTTGTATGTATATATATTGTTGGAATAGTTTGGTTAGAGTTGCAATAGGTTTGGAATTGTCGACGTCGAAATATAGCAAAGGGAGGTAACATTATGCCGCCTATTTATATGTTGCGTAAAATTGTTATATGTTGTGCCTGGAAGGATGTTGTAAGACTATTATGGGACTAAACTAGGCTGCACATAATATGTATATAAGAATGTGTATTAGAAAATATGATTATAAGGGAAAAGGTTGAAGGAATGTGTTTGCGTCGCTAATTATAGGCTTGCTACCCAGGTGTTAGTTTTTATGATACTGGGCTGCCAAGAATTTTTTATTTGCTGTTAATACTAGTCTTACTACCTAATATATTCTAGATAAATACATGAAGGAAGAGAGTGTTATCTCGAGGTAATAGCGAGGTCATAAAGTGAGGTATGTAAGGCTACCTGATTTCGTATTACTTGGCATGAAATCTAGATTCTTCCTTGGCAAATAAAGGTACATACCAACTCCGACATAGCTATTAACCATGTTTCCACTCTTTCACATATTCATATTCTCCCATACATAGTCCCCTTCAAATCTACATACATACATGGGCACCAAGTTACATGGGTTATTGTTGCTACATAAAGTTCATGAATTGTTTCATCCTATACATATTTCGTTATTTGTGTAACATACTCTTTTCATTGTCATATTGCCTTGTATAATTATTTACATGTCACATGTTACATCTACTGTCATATAGATCCAATTTATGACCACCAAAATAATCATCTCAAAAGTAATTAAAAGATAAAGTATATTGCTTATTGATGGGTGGTAGCTCGAGGGGTGGAAGAATCACCTAGCCAAGGATGATCCTATCATCGGGGTAGCCCGAGGAGTTAAGGAAGAGCCTAGCCAGGGCCGATCCTGATACATTTTTACTATAGATAAGCTGGTCATTTGTATTACATGCTATGCACAAATTATAGAGTAAAGGTAAAGTAATAAAAAAAATATAAAGTACATGATCCCACCGTACAACTAAAGGTGGTCCCTTATCCTACACCAGTGCATAGTTTTATTTGAGTTGTTATTTCATATATATTATATATTACCTTACATATTCAGTACGTTATCTCGTACTGACGTCTCTTATGGGGGACTTGCATTTTATACTACAGGTACAGGTGCTAGTAGATCTCCCCAGTAGGAGTACAGGACATCCAACTATTGTTATCAAGCTCCAGATTGCTTGGGAGCTTTGTGACTAGAGCTTATATTTTTTGTATTGTACAATTAGTCGAGGCGAGGCCTGTTAAGATCCTTATCAGATACTTTTCCTTATCTAGAGGCTTTGTAGACTATGTAAATTAAAGTATGGTCATGTCTCGTACTTTAGACACCGTGGCCCTAATGACCTAGCCATATGCATTTTTTGGGGGCTTGTTATTACTATTTACTTTCATAAAGGCTTGTTTAATATAGAAACCCTCATAATAGGTATAGAAAGCGCACTGATACAAGTTGGTTCTCCCGAGCCTTATTGGCAACGTGTGCCAGTCCGCGTTAATAGGACTTGGGGCGTGACTTACTTATGGTCAAATTGTATATTTAAAAATAATCGCTTGATCCTCATAGTGAGAGGTACTATTTGAGCATGATCAATGTGCATTTTAAATTTGTGGTAATGTCTTTTGGCTTGACTAATGCACTAGCAAAATTTACAGATCCTATGAATAGGGTCTTTAAAAACTACCTTGATATTTGTGTGGTGGTCTTTATTGATGATATCTTAATTTACTCCTGTAGTGAGGGAGAACATGTGAATCAATTGAGGCTGGTATTGTAAATTTTGAGGGAGGAGAGGTAGTTTACTAAATATGAAAAGTATAAATTTTGGTTGAAAAAGGTTGCATTTCTAGGGCATATGGTGTCGGCTGATAAAATTAAGGTGGTTCCTTAGAAGACGGAGGTGATAACGAATTGGCCTAGGACCTTGACTCCGACGGATATTAGGATTTTTTGGGCTTAGCAAAGTACTACTGAAAGCTTGTGAATGGTTTCTTTTCTATTGCTTCCCCTATGAAAAAATTGACTCAAAAGAAGGTAAAATTTGATTGGACCGGTGAATGTGAAAAGAGTTTTCAAAATTTGAAGGACAAGCTTATTTTCAATCTTGTCTTGGCTTTATCGAAAGGGTTAGAAAGGTTTGGGGTGTATTGGGATGCCTCGAGGATTGGTTTGGAGTGTGTTTTGATGTAAAATGGCAATGTTATACCATATGCCTCTCGGCAACTAAGGGTGCTTGAGCGAACTTATCCCACCCATAATCTTGAATTGGCTTTCATGGTGTTTGCTTTGAAAATATAGTGTCCTTATTTTTATGGAGTTCATGTAGATGTATTTACCGACCACAAGAGTCTCCAATATATGTTCACACAAAAAGATCGTAACTTGAGGGAAAAAATTTGGTTAGAACTCCTTAAGGCTTATGACATGAGTGTGCACTATCATCTCGCCAAAGCTAATGTTGTGGCCAATGATCTAAGTAGAGTGTCCATGGGTAGTCTAGCTCATATTAATATAGGTAACAAGGAGGTGGCTATGAAGTTCACCAGTTAGCTAGGTTGGGGTTTAGGTTGCATGAAGTTGAAAAAGGTGGTGTAGTGGTTGTTCATGATTCAAAATCTTCTTTGATTGAAGAAGTCAAGTCAAAGCAAGATCTTGACCCTACCTTGCCAAAATTGAAGGCTTTTGAAATGGCCTAAAATGTGCTTCAAAAATATCTATAATCATTATTTTTATCTATCTCAAAATCCATATGTGATATCGAAAATCCAAATTCTTATTCTCAATGAGGGGGAAAATTTGAGTGAGAAGTGGGAATAACCCCAATTTTAGAGGACCCATGGCAAAAAATAATTTTTACTAATTTATGATTTCTAAAGAGTATCCGTGCCCTGGCTGTGCCATGCCAGGAGCGCCGAGCAGTACAGATACTACCTGTGCAATGGCTCTGCATTGTGCCAAGGATGCAGATCAGTGTAAGTTTTTCCTTGATTTTTCTAGTTCAGCCAAGGGCATTGGGGTCATAGCTCCATGTCCTCACAAAGACCTCTATCACTCAAAACCCTCACATAAACTTCTCCAAGACTTAACAAAATATCTCATTCAAATTTCAAGGATTTCAAGCTTAATTTGGAACTCAAGGATTCTCTTCAACCTCATCTCAAGAAAATCCAAGTTTGAGGTACGTGGTTTTCATCGATTGGGTCATTTCACTCATGAAGTCTAATCTTCCTTTTAATGAAAATTGCATATTTTCGAGTTGTATCATCTATGGGTATCTTTTATTATGGATTATGAGTATAAATTATGTAGGGGTTTTATGAAATGTTAATTTGTTATGCATGACCATCTATTTCAAGCTTATACCATGAATTGATTTTGCCTATTAAGACTATGCATGTTTTGAGCTATGAGATTATGATCGAATATGAGTTTTGATGGTAGATTTCAAGATAACCTACATGAGGGTTTTACTACATGTTGGTGGGCTGATTTGCATTAAGTTTACTCCTCCTATTTCACTCTTGAATTGGATGATTTTAACAAGTATCATGAACCTACAATGTATTTGATAAAATGTCAAGTCAAGAATTCTCAAGTTATTAATAATCTATTTCATAATTTACAAGTCAAGAGACTATATGATGATTAAGGACACATTGAATTCATGAAAAGTATCTATGATTTTACAAGTTACATGTTAAGTCCTATTTCAAGATTTTTACCTCTTGGGAGCAACTCATTAAAGCAAGGGTTCAAGTATTATTATGATCTACTCTCATATTTCAAATTAGGCTCACTATCCGAGGTCAAGCTTGTTTAAGAGCCAGTCATGTCATTTTTCCATATTTCCTACAAGTTATTAAAGTTATGATTATTTCAAGTATTCTGTGGGATTAGACTTAGCACCGATTGAGTACTTTAGATGGAAACTCGACCTAAGGGATCCTTATATAAAGTCTTTAGTCACTAAATTATGTACCAGCATAGGATTATACTTTACCCTTCCTATAGTAGTGGATCCATATTGTGTAATTTATCATGAAATCCTTTCTGAAATAGGATAGGTTCCCGTAAAGAGGGTTACTTCATACAAAACGAGACTGGATCTCATAAGGTGAAGTATGGTTTACCTTGGCAAGTACACCAACTCTTTACTGATGAGGTGTAATCATCATGATTCCAAGTTGTAACTTACTTCGTCTAACTTTGTCGGTTAGGATCTCTTCCCACATATGTATTATGCTTTATGCAAGTTGAATGATTTACAAGCATGATTTACTTTAAGAATTGACCATGCATACCATATTGAGACTTCACTCATCAATTGCTTATTATTATACATTTTGACTATATTGGATTTTGTCTTGTTGCATTGCATCCTACATATATAGTACACTCAAATGTACTAACACATACTCTATGATTACATGATATTACCATGTGAGGACCGAAGCACCTTTTGATCAGCCTCCTCCACGTGGCTAGTACGATCCTTTGGAGATAAGCGTTGGTGAGTCCTCAAGTTTGAGGGCACTATCTATGTTACTCTTGCTATGTTGAGACTTCTTTTTATTAAACACTTATTACTATGGGGGTGAGCCCAGATAGTGTCTTGGGGCCCCTCTCCATTCCATGTTAGAGGTGTTATTGGAATACTATGATGCACCTATCCTATGATCTTGACTTTTTATGCTTTTAAGATTATCAAAGTCTTTTCTTAGTGCCACTTCCCTTATTTTATATCCCCCATCGATGTTTATTTTGCTTTTGCAACTAAGGATATGTGATTGATATGCTAGGAGGCATGTTTGTGGTCCCTTCAGGTTCCCCATTCATCATGTCACATCTAGGCCCTAGGTTTGGGTCATGATAGACTTGGTATCAGAGCACTAGATTGTTAATGGTCCTTAAAATATAGCACACCATGTCGATTAGTGTCTTAATCATGGTTGTGAAGCGTACCAGAACTATGAATAGGAGGTTATGAGGAGTTTTAGGAATTGTTTCACCTCTTTATAGTCATATCTTGCTTTAGATGTGGGTGTTAGGATTTTTCCCTAATGAATGCTCTTTACTCTTCTAGATTATGCTGATTCCAAGAGGGAGACTAAGGAGAGCTTGTACACCTGAGGAGCAACCGACCCTTCCCGCTCCTCAAGCTCCTCGAGGAGAAGGAGTAACCCAAGCTAAGTTCCTGGATGCTATTACAATGTTGGATAATGCTTTGACCAACCAAAATCAACCAAGGTGCCCAAGCCTCTCATGCTCCCACTTCATCTTCTAAGGTGAGGGATTTCACTACAATAAACCCATTGGAGTTCCATAAATCCAAGATGGATGAGGATCCCCAAAAGTTCATAGATAAGGTGTACAAGATGCTATCCATATGGGGGTCAATTTTGGTGAAAAGGCAGAGTTGGCAACCTGCCAACTCAAAGGGGTGTCTCAAATTTAGTTTCTACAATGGAAGTTAGAGAAAAGGAATAATGATGCTATCCTTTAGGAAGAGTTGAAAGCAACATTCCTCAACCGGTTCTTTCCTATTGAGCTAATGGATGCTAAAATGATAGAGTTTATGAACCTTAAGAAAGGTTCAATGAGTGTTAGGGAGTATGCCATCAAGTTTAACAAGGTGTCAAAGTATTCCCCACAATTGGTTGTCAAGCCTAGATCAAGGATGAACAAATTTGTGTTGAGAGTGTCCGACGTAGTTAATAAGAAGTGTCGTACTGCCATGTTAGTAGGTGATATAGATTTGTCTCCCATCATGACATATGCCAAACAACTAGAGAGGGAAAATCTTAGAAAGAGAAGAAGTGGTAAGTTCAAGAGGGCTCGTTTTGAAGGTGGCTTCCAAGGTTCCAAGGGTGGTTGCTTTCCTCTAGTCGACAAGTTCCAAGGCGAAGGGTCTTCCAATGTAACTAATAGGAGATTCGCTAAGACAATCCAAGATTCCAAGGTAGTGGTGGTGGGGTGTCTAACCCTATGTGCCAAAAATGTGATAGGAACCATAATGACCCATGTTTGAGAAACTCTAATGCTTACTTTGGTTGTGGTGAAGTGGGTCATAAGGTTATTGATTGTGTTCATGATCAAAATGAAAGTATAGATGGTCATCCACAAGGCTAATGTGCAAATATAGGTCCAATGGAAAAGGGAAGACAATAAGGGGGTGCTTCAAGGCAAAATAGATTCTATGCTCTTCAAAGCAGACAAGGGGTGGATGAGGTGCCCGATATCTTCACCAATATGTTAGTGGTTTTTGATTGTGATGTGTACGCATTAATAGACCTGGGTGCAATTCTTTCTTTTATTACTCCTTTTGTTGCCAAAAAGCTTTATGTTAGTCTCAAATTGTTATGTGAACTTTATAAAGTATCAACACCCATTAGTGAGTCTATTGTTACAAAAAGAGTCTATAGAAATTGTCCTATGTTTATATGGTATAAGTCATTCCTTGTGATTTCGTTGAATTAGATATGGTGGATTTTGATGTCATTCTTGGGATGAATTGGTTACATGCATATTATGCTTCTATTGATTATAAAACCCATTGGGTGAAATTCCAATTCCCTAATGAACCCGTCCTTGAGTGAGAAAGTCATGATGTGGTGGTTAAGGGAAGATTCATTTCTTTTCTTAAAGCCCAAAAGTTGATTTCTAAGGGTTGGCTATATCATCTTGTGAGGATTAAGGATGTGGTGTTAAAAATCCTTCCTACTAAGTCGGTTCAAGTGATTAATGAGTTTTTTGATGTCTTTCTCAATGAGCTTTTCAGTGTTCCTCCCGAAAGAAAAATAGACTTTAGTATAGACCTCCTTCCTGATACTGAATCTATTTCCATTCCCCCTTACCATATGGCCCTGGAAGCATTGAAGAGGTTGAAGGATCAATTGAGGGATTTGTTAGAAAAAGGTTTCATAAGGCCTAGTAAGTCACCTTGGGGTGCACTGGTGTTATTTGTGAAGCAAAAGGATAGTTCTCTTAGGATGCGCATTGATTACTAGCAACTTAATAGGGTCACCATAAAGAACAAGTACCCTTACCAAGGATTGGTGACCTTTTTGATCAACTTCAGGGGGCTAGTCACTTTTCTAAGATTGATCTTCTGTCTAGGTATCACCAAGTGAAATAGAGGGAGTGTGATATTCCCAATATAGCTTTTCAGACTAGGTATGAATCCTTTGAATTTGTGGTTATATCCTTTGGGTTGACTAATGCAAAGACTATATTTATGAATCTCATGAATAGAATCTTTAAACCCTACCTTGACTTGTTTATGGTGGTTTTTATAGATGACATCTTGATTTATTCCCATAGTGAAGAGGACAATGTGAATCATTTGAGGGTGGTGTTGTAAATCTTGAGGGAGGAGAGGTTGTATTGTAAATATGAAAAATATGAGTTTTGGTTGAAAAAGGTTGCTTTTCTAGGGAATATAGTGTCGGGTGATGGCATTAAGGTGGATCCTAAGAAGAAGGATGTAATGAACCCAAAATAAAAGTGCTCGAAAATATGCCTCAGAAATATCCAGAATTGTAATTTCTATGTATCTCAAATACGTGTTCACTTAAAAAGATCTCAACTTGAGACAAAGTAGGTGGTTAGAGCTTCTTAAGGATTATGATATAAGTGTGCATTATCACCCTGGTAAGGCTAATATTGTGGTCTATGCTTTGGGTAGGTTGTCTATGGGTTGCCTAGCACATGTTTGTGATGGTCGAAAAGAAGTGGCTAGGGAGGTCCATCGGTTTGCTAGACTGGGGTTATGTTGGAAGAGGTTGAGAATGGTGGTGCAGTGGTGGTTGATGGTTCTAAATCATCATTGATTGAGGAGGTGAAGGCATAACAAGATCTTGACCCCGCCTTGTAAGAGTTGAAGGCGTTGACGAGAGATACTAAACTGGAGGTTTTCTCTCGAAGGGAAGATCATGCCATTTGGTACCAATGTGGATTATATGTGCCTTGTGTTGATGACTTGAGGAAGTTAGTTTTAGGTAAGGCTCATAATCCTTCCTATTCTATCAAATCTAGTTCTACAAAGCTGTATGAAGATTGAGAGGGGTATGCTGGTGAGATAACTTTGATTATAATGGATTTGGTTGTGGGAGCTTTGGAAGAGATGACGATAAGGGGAAGATTTAAGATGGATTAGGTTAGGAAAAAGTCCTATTTCAATTTAAAAAGGATAGGTCTTGTGATTAAGACTAGGGAATAAAGGTGGTGTTCGCCATGGTCCGTTGGAAGATCCATCAAATTGAAAGTGTCACATGGGGAGCCGGAATGGATAGGAATAAGCTACACTCGTACCTCTTTCATTTTTCTCAAGCTTATAGTAACAAAAATAAGCCTTCTATGATTTCAAGTATGATGTATCAGCCCTTAAGTCATTTACCTGCATTCATACTTACATTGATAAGTTTAAGGATATTTTGATACTTAATTTGAGAATTTTGAAATGATATTTTAGTGAACTATTGCATTCTTGTTAGGGCTGATTCCTTCATGATTACATTTCTTATATATGCTTCTTTCACATTCGTGGATGGATATTTCCAACGGGGAGATATTGAAACGCCCCAAAAAGTGCCCGAAAATATGCCTAAAAAATGCTCATATTCATAAAATTTGTGTATCATATCAAAAATTCGACTTCATATTCGTGATCAACAGGCAAAATTGAGTGGGAGAAAGGTATAAACCTGATTTTAGAGCAATCGTATCAAAATTTTATTTTCTAAACTTTTTGAAAAATAGAATCGATTTGAGCCCCTAGCACGACGCGGCCAGGCGGCAGGCTTGCACATTTTTTTGCCATTTTTTTAGTTTATTCCAAGGCTTTAAGGCCTTGGACTTAAGCCTTTCTATGCATAAAAATACCTATACTTAGTCATTTTTCAACCCCATATCATTCAAGACGTTCCCTAAAACCCTCTTAAACACTAGCCAAATATTTCACCCTATTTCAAATGTCCCAAACTCACTACCCAATCTTATGGAATTCATTCAAGCTTCAACTTCTCATTCAAATCTTTATCTAGGAAATCTACAAAGTTGAGGTATGCGGGTTTCAATCATTGGTTTCTTTTACCCATGATGACTAACCTTCTTTTTCATAAAAATTGCATGTTTTCAAGCTAATTATCTATGGGTATCTTCTATTATGAATTTTGAATACAAACTATGTTGGGATTTGATAAAATGTGACTATTTAAGCATGTTTTGAGCTTTGAATCTATGTTTTATTATGAGATTTAATGAAGGGTTTAAACGTATATTGCATGAGTGTATTACCAAGTGTTGGTAGGTTGATTTACATTAAGTTTTCTCACATGATTCCACTCATGAATTGCATGATTTTTAACTAGAATAATACACCCACCTAGTGTTTGATAAAATGTCTAGTTTAGGGTTCATGAGCTATGGATGCTCTATAGCATGATTTATGACTTAAGTAACTTTATAATGATGAAAGTAATATATTTATGTATTGATTTCTTGAGAAGTATTGATAGTGAACAACTTAACCACACCTTGTTGAGCGGGTGCTTTGCTGCAACCATTATGATGGAGAGTGCTATGTATATCTACCAGTTAAGGTGTATATACCTTAACCACTATGATGGAGGATGCTATGTGCACCTACTAGTCAAAGGATATATACCTTGACCACTATGATGGAGGGTGCGATATCTATCTATCGATTGAGGTGTATATACCTCGATCACCCTCTAAGGGGGTGCTATACCTTGGATTCCAAGTAGTAGTTGCTTGGTCTATGATTATGGTCTCTTCCTACACATGTATTATGTTCTATATAAGCATGTTTTACTTCAAGCATTATGTTGCTAATATGCTATCTCTTGTTTATATATATGTATTTTGATTATGTTGCCTATCTCTTGTTGCAGTTCATCCTACGTACTTAGTACATACCAATGTAGTAACACATACTCTATGCCTACATAATATTACTATGTAGGAAGTAGATCTCCTCACAATCATCCTCCATGTGGCTAGTTGGTCATTTTGAAGATAAGGTATTAGTGAGTCCTCAAGTTAGGGGATACTAGCTTTGCACTCTTACTTATGCTATGTCCTTATGTTGAACTTTGATACTAGAAGGGTGAGCCCTGAAAGTTGTCTTGGCCCCTGCCTAATCTAACTTTGACTCTTTTGATCATTTATGCTGATAAAGACTTCTATTAGCCCCTTTATCCTTGTTCATACTCTCTTATTGTTGTTTACTTTGCTTCCCAACCAAGGATGTATAAATGATATGCTAAGAGGCTTGTTTGGGATACCTTTGGCTTCCCATTCTTCGTGTCATATCTAGGACCTAGGCTTAGGTCGTGACAATATGAGTGTGTATTATTACCCCAGCAAAGCTAATATTGTGGCCGATACTCTAAGTAGGGTATCCATAGATATTCTAGCTCATGTTTATGATAGTGCAAAGGAGGTGGCTAGAGAGGTTCACCGATTGGCTAGATTAGGGGTTAGGTTGGATGAAGTTGATAATGGTGGTGTAATGCTTGTTGATGGTTCTAAGTTGTCCTAGATTAAGAAAGTAAAGGCAAAACAATATCTTGACCCCACCTTGCTTGAGTTGAAGGCCTTTGTGAGGACGGTAACTTGGAGGTTTTCTCCCAAGGGGAATATTTTGCCCTTAGGTACCAAGGTAGATTCTGTGTGCCAAATATGGATAACTTGAAAGAATTGAGCTTGAAGGAGGCCCATAATTCATGCTATTTCAATCACCCTGATTCTACAAATATGTATAAACACTTGAGAAAATTGTATTGGTAGGGTGGTATGAAGAGGTATATTGCCAAGTTCATATCTAAAAACACCCCAAAAAGTGCCTGAAAATGTTCCTCGAAAGTGCTCAAAATCACAATTTCCATATATCTCAAATTCCAAATGTGATATTGAAAATCTAACTTCATATTCTTAATCAGGGGGAAAAATTGAGTGAAAAATAGGTCTAACCCAATTTTAGAGCACCCATATCAAAATTTGAATTTCCCAAGTTGTAATTTCCAGTGAGCAATGCGCTCCCCTAGCGTGACGCGGCTAGGTGCGCCACAGTGTTATTTTTGTTCAATTTGTCATTTAAGTCCAAGGCTTTTGCATCTTGGTCCTAAATCTTCCCATGCATAAAAATACCTATACTTAGCCATATCTTACCTTCATATCATACAAGACATTCTCCAATACTCTCTCAAACACTTAGACAAATATTTCACTCAAAGTGCAAGTGCCAAATCTCCTTCCAGATCTTCAAGAATTCATTCAAGCTTCAAGTTCTCAATCAGATCTTCATCAAGAAATTCTCCAAAGTAAAGGTATGTGGGTTCAACCATTTGGTCCTCTCACCCATGGTGCCCAAGATTCCTTTTACATAAAACTCGTGTTTTTGAGCAGATTTTCTTATGGGTTTTACTTACTATGAATTTGACTATGAACTATGTTGGGGTTTCATAAAAGTATGACTGTTTAAGCATGTTTTGATTTATGAATCTTTGATCTATCTTGATATTTGATGATGGATTTTGATATATATTGCTTGAGGGTATTACCAAGTTTTTATGGGTGGTTTATATTGAATTGACTTGCATGATTTCACTCTTGAATCGCATAGTTTTATACTAGCATTACACACTTGCCAAGTGTTTGATAAAATATTTAGTTAACGTTTCTTGAGTTGTTGATGGCCAAATGCATGGGATATGAGTTAATTGACTTTATGATGATAAAAGAGATGTGTATATGTGCTTATTTCATGAATGGTATATATAGTGTTGAAAGTTGATCAATTGCCTCATTTAGGGGATAGTAGGCCCGAAATGCTATGTTAGGGGGTTTGCTCGGGGGGTGGCAGCCCATTCTATAATATTATATAGGGGGGTATATAGCTCAATCACCTAGCAAAGGAGGTGGTAGGCCTTGGTTACTAATAGTGGTCTCTTTCTACACATGTAATATGTTCTATGTAAGCATGTTTTACTACAAGCATCATTCATTTATGCTATATTGCTATATGCTTATTTATTGCCTAAATATGCATTTCAATTATGTTGCCTATCTCTTGTTGCATTGCATCTTACATACTTAGTACATTCAAATATACTAATGCATACTCTATGCCTAAATGATGTTACCATGTAGGAACTAGAGCTCCACTTGATCATTCTCCTCCTCTACATAGCTAGTATGATTTCTCTACAAATTAAGTTGGTGAATTCTCAACTTCGAGGACAATGTCTTTGACCTTAGGCTATGTATAAAGACTTTCTTTCCTTTATTGTATACTTTGACTGTGAGGGTGAGCCCAGTTGCTTGTCTTGGACCCCCCTAAGTTCTATGTTAAAAGGTATTGTTTGGACAAGTTATGTAATGATGTTATAAGCTTGACTCTCTTTGACTCTCTTGATGTTTTATGAAATGAAGGTTTTCCCTTAGTCCCTATACCTTTGTTTATATTCTTTTATTGTTGTTTAATTGCTTCTGCGACCATGGATATGTAATGATATATTAATAGGCTTGCTTGGGGTTCCTTTAGGTTCCCCATTTATCGTGTCACATTTAGGTCCTACGCTTGGGTCTTGACAATATCCGAATATGACAATTGCCAACAAGTGAAGGCCGAACAACAAAGGCCAAGAGGCCTATCCCAAGATATAGAAATTCTTACTTGGAAGTAGGAAGAAGTCGACATGAATTTTGTAGTTGGTTTGCCTAAGACTAAGAAATATTTTGATAGAAACCTTTTGACTCTATTTGGGTTGTTGTGGATAGAATGAATAAGTCGACTCACATTCTACCAGTCAAAACCACTAATGGTGTCAAAGATTATGCCAAGTTATATATACATGAGTTGATTAGATTGCATAGGGCGCCCTTATCAATCATTTCGAATCATGGTTTTCAATTAACTTCTCACTTTTACAAGTTATTCCAAAAAGGTCTTGGTACCAAGGATAAGCTTAGCATAGCTTTGCACCCTCAAATGGATGGTCAAGCCAAGAGGACTATACAAACTCTTGGGGATATGCTTAGACCTTGTGCTTTAGAGCTTAAGGGTAGTTGGGATAAACATCTTTCACTCATTGAGTTTGCTTACAACAATAGCTACCACTCAAGCATTGGTATGGCTCTCTTTGAAGCTCTTTATGGTAGGCACTGTAGATCTATAGTTGGGTGGCTTGAAGTGGGGGAGATGGCTTTTCTAGGTTCAGATTTGGTAATGGAGACCTTGGTAGAGGTGAGGTTGATAAGGAAGATATTAAAAACAACCAAAGTAGACAAAAGTCCTACTCTAATATGAGGAGGAGAGATCTTGAATGTTGGTGATTGGGTTTACTTGAGAGTCTCACCAATGAAGGGTGTGGTCTTATTTGGCAAGAAAGGAAAATTAAGCCCAACTTCTGTGGGTCCTTACAAGGTTTTGAGAAGACTGGGTAAGGTTGCCTATGATTTGGGGTTGCCTATGGAATGAACATTGTTCATTAGGTCTTCCATCTGTCCATGTTGAGAAAGTATGTGGGTCACTCAAGTTCTATAGTGCCTCTGGATGTTATGGGTGTCGAGAAGATAATTTGACTTATGAGGAGATCTGGATGGATATTTTGGATAGGCAAGTGAAGAGGTTGAGAAACAAAGATGTAGCTTTCGTCAAGGTCCTTCAGAGGAACCAACAAGTTGAAAGTGCCACATGGGAAGCCAAGGCGGACATGAGAATGCAATATCCTTATCACTTCTGCTCCACTCAAGCTGAAAGTACTAATTTAAGTCTCCATATGATTTTAAGTCTTAAGTTTCAGCCTTTACATTATTTTGCATGCATTACTGTTCTTCGTAACTAGTTATGGTGATTTTTGACATTCATATTGAGACTTTCAGAAAATGATGTTTAAATCTGTTTGTTGAATTCGTGTTGGGTTGAAATCTTCATGATTACTTCTCTTATGCATGATTTTTTTGACATTCGGGAATGAATTTTCCCAAGAGGGAGATATTGAAATGCCCCAAATTGTGCTTTGGAAATGTCCATAATCGTAATTTCTATATATCTCCAAATCCATGCATAATATTAAAAATCTGAATTCATATTATTGATCAAGGGACAAAATTGAGTGGGAAATGTGTATAACCTAGATTTTAGAGGACCCGTGCGATGGCTCTACATCAAGCCAAGGATGCGAACCAGTGTAAGTTTTTCTTCAATTTTTCTAGTTTGGTAAAAGGCATTGGGGTCATAGCCTCATACCAACTTATGTGTGAAAACACCCACACTTAGCCATTTTTCAACTATATATCACTTAAAACCATCACAAAAACCTCTCCAAGACTTAACCTTATTAAAATTTCAAGGATTTCAAGATTAATTTTGAAACTCAATGATTCTCTTCAAGCTCATCACAAGAAAATCCAACTTTAAGGTATGTGAATTTTATCCATTGGGTCCTTTCACCCACGGAGCCCAATCTTCCTTTTTATGAAAATTGCATGTTTTCGAGTTATATCATCTATAGGTATCTTTTATTATGGATTATGAGTATAAATTATGTTGGGGTTTTAGGAAATGTTGATTTATTTCGGTTAACTATCTATTTCAAGCTAATAGCATGAATTGATTTTGCCTATTAAGACTATGCATTTTCTGAGCTATGAGACTATGATCTAATATGAGTTTTGATGATGGATTTCAAGGTATCCTACATGAGGGTTTTACTATATGTTGGTGGGTTGTTTTGCATTAAGTTTAGTACTCCTATTTCACTCTTGAATTGCATGATTTTGAACAAGTATCATGAACTCACCATATGTTTAATCAAATGTCAAGTCAAGAATATTCACGTTATTGATGATCTATTTCATGCTTTATAAGTAAAGAGACTATATGATGATTTAGGGCTTTCAAGTATGTATTGAATTCATGAAAATTATCTATGATTTTACAAGTTACAAGTAAATCCTTATTTCAAGATTCTTACCTCTTATAAGCTTCTCATGTTAAAGCAAGGGTTCATGTATGATTATGATCTACTCTAATGTTTCAAGTTAGTCTCACCATTAGAGGTCAAACATGTTTAATAACTACTCATGTCTTGTTTCCACGTTTCTTACAAGTTATTAAAGTTATGATTATTTCAATTATTCCATGGGATTAGACTTTGCACCGACTGAGTACTTTAGATAGGGGCTCGACCCAAGGGGTCCTTGTATAAAGTCTTTACTCTCTAAACTATGTGCCAACATAGGATTATACTTTACCCTTACTATACTAGTAGATCTATTTAGTGCACTTTATCATGAAATCCTTTTCAAAATGGAACGGGTTCCCGTAAGAAGGGTCACTTCAAACAATATGGAAGGAGATCCCATAAGGTGAAGTATTGTTTACCTTAGCAAGTAAATCGCCTCTTTACCGATGAGGGGTAATTGTTGGAATTTGAAGTTGTAGTTCACTTGGTCTTAGTGTTGTTGATTAGGGTCTCTTCACACAGGTGTATTATGCTATATGCAAGTTAAATTCTTTACAAAAGTATTTTACTTCAATTGACCATGCATGCCATATTGAGACTTCACTTATCTATTGCTTATTGTTATGCATTTTGTCTTGGCTTATGTCTTGTTGCATTACATCCTACATACTTAGTACATTCAAACATACTTGCATAGTACATTCAAACAAACTAACACATACTCTATGCATACGTGATATTACCATGTAGGGACAGGAGCACCTTTTGATCATCATTCTCTATATGGCTAGTATGATCCTTCAGAGATAAGCTTTAATAAGTCCTCAAGTCTGAGGATACTATCCATGTTACTCTTGCTATGTTGAGACATTTTTATTTTGAACACTTGTTACTATTAGGGTGAGCCGAGAAAATGTCTTGGCCCCCACTCCATTCTATGTTAGAGGTGTTGTTGGAATATTATGATACACTTATGCTATGAGCTTGACTTTTTTATGCTTTTGTGATTATCAAAGACTTCTCTTAGTCTCACTTCCCTCATTTTATATTTCTCATTGTTGTTTATTTTGCTTCCACGTCTAAGAATGTGTGATTGATATGCTAGGAGGGTTGTTTGGGGACCCTTCGAGTTCCCCATTCCTTATGCCACATCTAGGCCCTAGGCTTGCATCATGATAGCTTCGGTAAAGTAGAGGTTTCTCTCAAGGAGGAGATCGTGTACTTAGGTACCAAGGTAGGTTGTGTGTGCATAATGTTGATGACTTGAGGGTGTTGATTTTGAAAAAGGCCCATAATTCATCCTATTCCATTCACCCCAGTTCCACAAAAATGTATAGAGACTTTAAGGAGGTATCTTGATGAGGTTAATGAGATGGCTTTGATTAGACCAAATTTTGTTATGGAAGATTTGAAGAAGGTGAGGTTGATAAGAGACAAATTGAAGATGTCTCAAAGTAGGCAAAAGTCCTACTCCAATTTGAGAAGGAGAAACCTTGAGTTTAATGTTGACGATTGGGTATACTTGGAAGTTTCACCCATGAAGAGGGTGGCCTAGCTTGGCAAGACAGGGAATTGAGGCCAAGGGTTTTTGGGACCCTATAGAATCTTGAAGAGAATTGGCAAGGTTTCCTATAAATTAGAGTTGCCTATGAAATGTGTATCGTTCACGCGATCTTCCATGTATCCTTATTGAGAAAGTGTGTGAGTGTCCCAAATGCAATATTATGCTTATAGATAGACAAGTGAAAAGGTTGAGAAGTGAAAAGGTTGAGAAACTCCAGTGGAGATATCGGATAGATAAGTGAAAAGGTTGAGAAGCAAAGATGTGACATTTATCGAAGTCATTTGGGAGAATCAACAAGTCGAAAGTGCCACTTGGGAAGCTGGAGCAGACTTGAAGATGTGATATCCATATCTCTTTCACACTATTCAAGCCTATGATAACAAATTAAGTCTTATCTATGATTACAAGTCTTGAGTTTCAGCCCTCATGTCATTTTTGCATGCATACGTGTTCGTGATAACAATTTTTGATGATTTTTGACGCATATATTAGAAATATTTTTTTTAAAATGATGTTTAAAAGCATTTATTGCATTCATGTTATGCTAACAATCTCCTAATTACTTCTCTCATGCATGTTTTTTTGACATTCGGGGATGAATGTTCCCAAGTGGGAGATATTAAAACACCCCTCATGTGCTTCGAATGGCCCATAATCGTATTTTTCAAGTATTTCAAAATCCGCGCATGATTTTGACAATTCGGCTTCAAATTATGATTTGTAGGGAAAACTTGAGTGGGTAAAGGAAAGAACCCAGATTTTAGAAGACTCATAGCGAAAACTAATTTTCACAACAGGATGCAAAACTGTGTAAATCGCACCCCATGCACAATTTGTGCCCTGTTTTGCTTGTTCCATCCAAGGCCATTGGGTTAATAACCCAATGCCTATTTAAATATGAAATCCTCCATACTTAGACATTTTTCAACTCTAGAACTCACAAAGACCCTCCCTAAACCTATCCAAAACATCATTAAATCCCCTATTCAATCTCAAGATTTTCAAGAACAAACCTTGGATTTCAAGAACCCAATCAAATCACAAGTCTTCCTCCACTATTCCCTCAAGGATTTCAATATTTAAGGTATGTGGGTCTTCATCCATGGGTCCTTTCACCTATGGAGCCCAACTATCTCTTTTTATGAATATTTCATGATTTCAAGGTTTGATTCTTCATGGGTATCTATTATTATGCTTTATAAATATGAGATATGTTGAGCTTTATCAAGTATTGATTGATTATGAATGAATATCCATTTCAAGCTTATTCTATGAATTAATTTTGTGTATTAGACTATGCATGATTTGAGCTATGAAACTATGAACTATTATGAACTTTTGTGATGGATTTCAAGATACCCAAACTAAGGGTTTTACTACTCTGATTGGTGGGTTGAAATACATGATTCTAAAATGGTTGATTTTACTCTCTTGTGTCATTACTATACAAAATTGCATGAGTTTGAGCAAGTGTTCATGTACCCACCATGTGTTTGATAAACTACGTAACAAGAATTCTTGAGTCATTGATGAACTATTACATGATTTTACAAGTCAAGTGTTTTAAAATAATTATGGGCTCCCAAGCATGTATTTAATTCATGAAAGTATCTACGTTTTTACAACTATTAAGTTGAGCAATGTTTCTAGATTTTAACCTCTTGTGAGTCAATCATGTCAAGTTGAAGAGTCAAGCATGATTACTATTTTTCCCTCATATTCAAGTTAAGCTCACTAGTACAGGTCATGCATGTTAATGAGCTATCATGTCTCTTGCAAGTTATTCATGTTACGATTAAAGTTATGATTATTTCAAGTATTCCATGGGATTAGACTTAGCACCGTTTGAGGCTTAAGATAGGGGCTCGATTCAAGGGGGTCTTATATAAAGTCTTTAGCCTTTAAACTATGTGCCATCATATGATTATATTATTTCCTAAATGCGCTTTTCTATTGGATATATCTAGTTCATAGTATCCCCTCATGTGGGGTCATTATGGTTTACCTTGGAAAGTAGACCATACTTCATCGAGGGGGAGTCATGCCTCGATAACTTGTCGAGGGGGTGTCATGCCTTGATTGCAGTATATTCCCACATGGTCTATGTCGGTTAAGGTCTCCTCCCATATATGTATGATATGATATGCTAGTTAAATGTTTTACATGCATGTTTTACATGCATATTTTACATGCATGTTTTATTACAAGCATTTAGCATACATGTTATTTTGAGATTATATCCATTGCATATATGTATGCATTTTGAATATTATGGCTTTTGTCTTTATTGTATTTTACCCCATATACTTAGTACATTTCAAGTACCAATGCATACTCTATGTCTACATGATATTACTATGTAGGGACCGAAACTCCCATTGGTCATCCTCCTCCATGTGGCTAGTTTGATTCTTGATGGAAGCTTTTGGTGAGTACTCTACTTTTATGACAGTATCTATTTTATTTATGCTATGTTGAGAATTCTTCTTTCTGTTGCATACTTATTATCATGAGGGTGATCCCGAGAAGTGTCTTAGCCCCTACTCCATTCTTAAATAGAGGTGTTATTGGATACTATGTTTGAATATGCTTATGAGCTCAACTCTTCTTATGTTTCTATGATTATGAAGGACTTCCCTTAGCCCCACTTCCCTTTTTGAACATTTGACTCTTGTTATTGTTTTATTTTGCTTCCAAACCAAGGATGTGTACATGATGTTCTAAGAGGGTTATTTGGGTTGTCTCCGAACTTCTCATTCATCATGTCACATCTAGGCCATAGTCTTTGTTCATGACACGCTGACCAGCTAGATTTTGTGTGTACATACATAAGAAGGGATACCAATATTGTCTATAATTGTCCATCCGATGGCCTTCTTAAATTTTTCAAGCACCATTATAAGGGCGCTCACTTGTTACTTATTCAAGTCCACAGAAATTACGTCTGGCAAGGTGTTGTTGGCTCCAAAAAATGCATACCTCAGATATGACGGAAGTGCCTTCAATCATAACACTAATAGGTCTTCTATGGAGGGCTTTGCAGGTGGTGACTCTCGATCTATAAATATAGCTTTAGCGTAGTTTGGCGCAAAGGACCGTAAGACACCTCTCGAGTTTGTCTCCTTATAGTCTGTGATACCATTACTGTCGAAGTTCATTAGCTCTACCTCCAATATATCAACACCAAATCTTACTTGGTGTTGTACTTCTGGTTCAACATCATCAATAACCTCGATAATAGAAACCACTCTCACATCTTGTCTTTCTTTGCTTACTGACAAATGTTGAACACGACCTCATCTTTTCCAAATCTGAACTTGAGTTGGCTCTTCTCCATATCCACCAAGGTGTGTCCAGTGGCTATAAAGGGCCTTCCCAAGATCATAGGAACTTCAAAATTGACTTCACAATTAAGGATCACAAAGTCTGCAGGGAATACGAAATATCATACAGTATCCCTAAAGGCTTCTTCACCATACAATCCACTATCAATAACTGCATGCTAGTTGGAGTAGGGGCTCCTAATCCAAGCTTCCTGTAGATTGCAAGGGGCATCAGATTTATGCTGGAACCTACATCTCCAATGGTCTAGGGTATGGTTAAAGCACCCGAATCTTATCTCTTCTGAACCAAGGACCTTGTGGTGATAGCATTGTAATGTTTAAGCTCTTGGGAAAGCTCCTGACTCACAGTGCACTTTTTGTTGACCAAGGTCTTTATGTACTTAGCATACCATGGCATGTTCTCCAATGCCTCAATGAGAAAGATGTTGATAGGTAGATATTCTAGCATGGACAGAAAGTGCTTGAACTTGCCTTCCTCCTCCCTCTTTTTGATTCTTTAAGGGAAGGGAGAAGGAGGCCTAGGAATGTTCTTCAACCTCTATAGAGCATCAACAACTTCACTCACCCTATTCTGGCCATGATCATATCGTTTATCTACATCCTTTACCATAACTGTCTTCTCTCAAACATCTTCTTCATCAACCGGCATGGGAGGATCAATGGTGCTCTTTCTACATCGAGTAGTAACTGCCATACATTGACTTTCATTTGAGGATTTTGCACTGTATTTCTAGGAAGTGTACCCGTCTAATGCTGATTAAGTTGAGTGGACAGTTGACCAAACTATTGTTCCAATTGTTTGATAGCCATAGAGTGAGACTCTATTTTCTAATTAATACTTGAAATCTCTAATTTCATGCCCCTTAGAGTCTCATCCTGTGTCTCAGCCTTTTTCAATAAGTGATCAAACTTGTTGTCAATTCTAGAATTGCTTGCACCTGTGTCATGGTTGTTTGGTTGCACATAAGGACCATTTTCGAAGTCTTCTCTGTGACTCCAATCAGTATCTGGACACCTGTTTCTATCATAATAACCTCTGCATTTATCCTTATAAGCTCCATCTCTACCAAAGCTCTGACCTTGGTTTCCTTGACCTTGGCTCCAATAGTACTAATTGGACCCTTGGGCCTTAGTCCAGAAACCCCCCATCGAGTCAACAACAAAACATGCATACTAATCATAGTATGGCTCCTCATACATGGGTGCATGTAGAGGTTGATGAACCACTGCATTTACTCACTCTTGGCTCTTCATCATCATCATTTTCATACGTGTGCAAATTTAAGCAAGCTGCTACATAATTTTTTCATTAATTCTAGCTTTCTCGGGACCCAGACTGATAGCATATGAACTCGTTGTGGATGTTCTATCTCACTACCCCCACGAATGATTTGTCTTTACCACTCTTTTCATTTGCTTTGCTATCCTTGTAAATGGTAGATCTAAAAACATGCTCTCCATGATAGTGTCGGCACAGTCCTGACAATTCTAATCAAGCGCATGATAGAAGATATCTACCAGGGCATCACCAACTATCTTGTGGTCAGAAATGCTCCTCATACATTTGGTGAATCTCTCCCAAGTAGTGCTTATTAAATCATCAGGAAATTGCTCGAAGTTGTTGATCTGGTCCTTCAACTTGAGCTTCTTTAATCTATGGAAGTACCTCTACAAAACGTCCTTCTGCAATTCTGCCCAACTAGTGGTTGAAATTTATAGGAGCTTAGACAGCCATAATAAAACATTACTCACAACAGACAATGGGAAGCCACGAAGTCCAACAGCATCCATAGATAGATTCTATGTTCCCATCATACTCTTATAAACAAATGTCATATTGTGTAGGTAGCTATGAGAATCTTTCGATGATAAGCCCCCAAATAGCCCATAGTTCTACAGCGTTTGAAGTAATCTATTCGAGACTATGAACTTTATGTCTATCGGATATGGTGGCAACACAATAGCTCCAATCACCTCCATACTAATAGGATTCAACTTGTACTGCTTCTACTACTAAGCATTTGAGCTTAAGTCCTAAGGCTGTCAAATGTACTACAAATGAAGTGGGTTCTCAGTCTTAGCATTCTCATTATTATTCCTATCCAGGACTGCATTGGTAGAATTATTGGCATTGTCTTAGGCCATTCTTCTCAACATTCTATGGATTGCTGAATTAAATGGAGTCAGTGGATTGCCTTGACTTCAAGTGTTAGGTATATACTACACTTACACCCTGAGAAAAACCAAAAACAACAAACAAAAGTAAAATAAGGGAACTAATGATTAATGCTCGAATCACTAATGAATTCACTAATTCTAGCCGTATTCCCTGGTAATGCCACAAAAAACTCGATATTAGCTAAGTTACACCACCTTTTAAGGGGATAACGAGGTCTTTGTCAATATGTATAACCAAACTAAGGTTAGGGTCGAAACCACAAGGAATACATAGGCTCAAGAGACTCACCAATTGGCAAACAGAATATTAACTAACTTAATTTGCCAAAGAGAGGGCAGTTTGCAATAATCAATGAGAAAATAAACTAACTACAATGACATAAAAGTCAATAATGGAGAGAAACTAGGGTATTGTGTTCCCCATGATTCCCCAACTCAGTATTACTAGATAACCTAATTTTTTCTAGTGTATAACATGTAGGATAGTAATTTGAGTTCACCAAGCCCTTTGGTCGAAGGTGAAAGGTGAATTTCATTATGCGACTTGGCCCATCTTCATAGTGTGCATTACTAACCATTACTTATTAGTCCATTACAACCTTCCCTTGGCCTAGTTTGGTTGATTAGACGAGAGCATATCAATCGAATCCTATCAATTAATCTCTTTGCCTATTCATTACTACCTTAATACAGTCAACAACACTAAGCGGGTTCTAATGTTTTCCACTACTAGGAAACATACAAAATGAAAAGAGTTAAGTAATACATGCATATACACCTTCCAAGAATAGTGAATTATCCCGTTTTACTTTGTTAGTTCTTCATGGTTTCACAATCCTAGTTATGGATTTAGCTGCTCATGTTATGTGTAGATGCAAAGATTATGAATTGAGAAGACATAATTGAACACTTACACACTAGGATGAAGAACAAGCAATCCAACTGCAATGAAAATGAAAAGCTTAAAGATCAAATTAAACCACAAGTTTTCTCAAAGACCCTCTAATATGATGTTATAATTTTCTCTGTCAAAATATGGAGTTCTCTGAGTACTAGGCAAAAACTTTTGAAAAATAACCTAAAAGACATATTTATAATAATTAAATTCAAGTTCTAAACAAAATAGAAGAATAATTCAGTACGCCATATGAAAGGTACTTTACGGCCTGTATTGAAGTTTACGACTCGTAATTGGGGTATCGTACTCAGCTTCTAGCATTTTGGACTTCAACTTTATGACACCCCTATATGACTTGTAAAGTGGTTTATAACCCGTAAAGGGGGTTTCGTATGATGAAATTCCTGAAAGCCCAAGTCTTTGATCCTCAAGGCACGAATCCTATTCTACGACTAGTCTGTATGTTCATAACATCAACTTTAGAAATCATCCTCTCAATGGAATCCTTCCTAAAACCTTCCAATGGACTGTAGAATGGTCTATGACCCTTAGAAGGTCTCATATAATAGAAAAATGGTAGCAACTTCTATAACTTTCCCCAAAATATTTGCTAAAATATAATCTTCCAATCATAACCACTAAAACACATAAAGTCCATGAACATCGTATTAAGAACAAACAAAATTCCAGGTTTTGAACATCCAAAGTATTGTATTTTGGCAGCATATTAGGCATTTAAAATGCACTCTACATATTAGACTAACTCAGTGAATGTTGTTTAATGATAATTGCCTTACTTATCATAGTTGCATTATCACATGTGTTGATCTGCACAGGTCTTTATGATAGCTATCTGATATATTTTTTAAGAGTGGTGTGGGTATTTGTTCTTAAGCTTAATATGAGTACGTAGTTAGATTGGGGTCTATGTGTTGTTGTACTACTTATGTAGATTGAGTCTATCACCTGAGAACAAGTAACAATTTTAAGTTGAGGTTGTTGATGTGCTATCAAAATACATCACTTTTGGTCCTTAAAACATAGAATTTTGTGTGTTCTCAAAGCGATGTTAGAAGATTTGATATGTTTTTATGTTTGGTTAGCAGGATTACAAGGTTGGCATGATATTTGGTCTAAGTGTGCAAAAATTGTAGAAATTGATGTTCTACAACACCCTTTATAGGCTATGAAAGTTTCCACATGCCATAGAGTAGGTTTCGTAGAAAAATCTCATAAAGGGGATATTTTCTAAAGTTGAGTCTATAAACATGTCGATGAGCCGTAAAATATTGTATGAGTCATAAAGAAGGTGTTGTACCCTGAGGATTAAAAAGCTCTAAGTTGCTGAAAAGTCATCAGACAAAATCCTCCATGGGCTGTAAAACTTTATAAGGCCAATAGATAGGTTCGTAGAAGTCACTCCTAGATTTGTTGAAGGAATCCATGAATCCCTAAATATAGGTCGTAGAACTTTATATGGCCTATAGAGTCTGCCGACCCAGTTGACCTATTTTGAATTTCACATGGAACACTAGAGATTAAGCAAAAAAGAGTGAAAAACATTATGAGATGCTTAGATAAACAATATTTTGTGTTCTTAATTCATACTTGTGATCTTTATTGAAATGCTTGGATTTCATGTTCTTAATTCCATTGTGTAAGTGCATAATTATGCTCTTAAATATCATGATTCTTTTATCTACACTGATACTGAGTAGCTAAATCCACAACTAGGGTTATAGGAACATGAAGAACTAACAAGGTAGAATAGGATAATGCGTAATTCTTTGAAAGTGTACTTGCATGTATTAATTAATTCTCTTCATTTTGAATACTTTTCAATGGTGGCCACCATTAGAACTTGTTTAGTGTTACTGACTAGATCAGGTAGTAATAAATAGGAAAAACAATAAATTAATAGGATTCGATTGATATTTCTCATCTAATCAACCAAACTGGATCAAGGGGAGGTTGTACTAGAACAATAGGTAAGGGTTAGTAATGTCACACTGCAGGGATAGATCAAATCATGTAGTGAAATTTACCTCTCACCCAGATCAAAAGGTTTGGTAAACTTAACTTACTATTTTGCTTCCTACACACTTGAAAAGAATTCGACTATCTCGTAACATTGAGTTGGGGAATCATGGGAAACACAATACCTTAGTTACACTTCATACTGATTTCAGAGTTGTCTTAGTCTAAGATTTATTTCTATAGTTTCCCAAACCCTCCCCCCGTTTTTTGTGGAGATAAGTTGGTTAATCAACTCAAACTACTTGAAATTCTTCTAAGTCTAACCTATTCCCTGTGGGATCAGTACTAACCATGGTTAGGTTATATATCTTGACAATGACTGCTTTAATCTTTATAAAGGAGGTATAGCTTGGGCAACATCAACTACGAAGAAACCATATCTACTGGTGCTCACTAAAAGTCTCCTGAGGGCTCCCAAAGTTCCTCAAATTAGCTATCACGACTCGTACAAAGACTTGCACCATAGGAAGATTGTCATGACCTAAAATTCAGGCGTGATGGCATTCATCTTATCCCACCAAGACAAGTCATCCTACAACCCGACTATAACATTAAAAATGTAGAATTATAATAAAAATGAAAGTTCAACTATGGATAATAAGTCAATGAAATACAAATTTCCCAAAACCTGGTTGTCACGTGCACCAGCTTCTAATGTATTACAATTGATTCGAAAGAAACACAAGTATCAAATAACACTGTCTCTAGAATAGAACAAAATGACAAATAGGAGTAAGAAGTCAGCTAGGATAGCAACAACTACCTCTCACAATTTCCACAAAAAGCCTCGGACAAGGAAAAGTAGAGAGTATCATGAAATCTGGGTACACAACCTACAAAACTATTGTAGCAAAGGGGGGTGAGTACCCAACATACGGTACTCAGCAAGTGAGCTAATAAACACAAGTTTAAGTAGTATAGAATATCGGTACCCCCAACACACCAACCAAAACCCCCCACAACTACAACCTAGGTTATAACCTTCACGATTACACCAGCCGAAAATGCTATGATCAAAGCCTATGATAGAATAATCCTCATTTATCCCACTTTCAAGTCATAGGAATTTTTTTTACAATTTATCAAGTTCTCGCTAATCCATCAAGTGTCATTAAATCAATACCAAATTAATCATGTAAGGACATAAACAAGTCAATGATATAATAAATAATCAATCTCAATAGCACTCCATATAATCTAAACAAGCTAGAGTATTATGGTATGAAGATGTATGTCATGAGATGTAATGCAATGCAATGCAATGTCACATAGAATGATGCATGTCTGTCCTATGATGCACATCCACTGATCATAAGCATGCGTCGGTCAGAACCCATGGGGGCCATATATTGACCACGTATCCGCCGGAACCATTTCCCTTTGGCAATTTTCATTTCATATCTAGTCGGAATCATTTCCCTTCAGCTTTTCATTTCTTTTCTTTTTTACTAGCCGTAACCATTTACCTTCGTCTTTTTATTTTTTTTCTTGGATTATAAAGCAAACACATAGTAAAGGCATAATAATCATATTCATGGAAATAAAATATGTAAGATGCTCATACAAATTCATATGTCTCAAAATCAAGAATTGGTAGCTCAATGTCATACATGTTGCAATATCCTCAATCTCAATGCCATCACAACCCTAGCCACATTTACATACTAAGTAAGTATCACTTCAACATCAATAACAAATAATCACTAATTCACATATAATAAATCTCCCTTATTAACTCACAAATCAAATATCACATAGTATAATTACCCAATTCAAAATATTTCAATCAAAGCCTACGTAAATCATTCTCAACACCTCACATAAGAAGTACAAGATTCTATAAACTTAGTAAAGGTTAAGAAATTCACTTGCCTTATATAAAGTCGAATCAAGTCAATTTTGAAGTTTTCTTCTCTTTCTATGACACTCCAGTTCACCAAAATCTATTCAAATGTAACATCATAATTATATAATGAATCTAACGACACTAAAATCAATTAATTCGGTGAGAAGGGTAAAATGGTCCAAAAATTTCATCGCCAGAAAATATCATTGAAGTCTGAAAATTTATATGTAAAAATGTTCCCCAAGTGATAAGGAATTCAACGGCTAAAACCATTAAAAAACGGAGCTAATATGAGGAAGAGATCGCATGTTAAAGTTTTCGAAATATGTTAAAAACGCAGCAGCACAATCTGTAGATTTTCCCTCGAATGAAGCGACAAAATCTGTTTCTGAAACTCTCACAGTGTTCTCCTCGAAAAAATATACAATTTAGCCTTTTGAATCACTCAAATCGGATTAAAATTGAGAGAGAAATCATTGGTTAAAGTTTGGAAAAAGTTTGCGATCTTCTCTTCTCTTTCTTGGAGAAAATCCCCAATTTTCGCAGTTCTTTTAAAGTGAAAGAACTTGGAAGAACATTGATTGAAAGAATTGTCCTTGATTCTTGAAATCTTGACTTATACTCTTTAGAGTTTTTGATGAAGAACCCTAATTCTTGAAGAAGAAGAGTCAAAAAAATCCTTTCTTGGGGTTCTTGAATTTATTTTCTTGAAACCATAGGTTATGATTTAAAATCCTATTAGAACTTCATGAATAGATGAAGAAATTTGAGTTGGGTAGATTGAACTTTATGA
>JAOTQJ010173651.1:0-24661 GCA_025642045.1 Solanum sejunctum | reverse complement strand
TTACAAAGAGTATAGTATTATTCTTCAAAATGTTTTTTTACTATTCCACCCCAAGTCTCCAGATAAGAGATAGACGACGGATCGAAAAAGTATTGAAGGTTTTCGATGATAAAGTTAATGTTTGTGAGTCAAAAAAAGTCAACACCCCTCCCAAACTAAAAAATTTTATTTGAGCGCAAGAAGGCAGGGAGTCAAGGAAGATAACATGAAGTCTCGAGACACGACTGGAGACACCATTTGATTTATTCCAATCATAAGCCAAAATATTTTCTCCGTATTTACTTTCTTGATATGCTATATGTTTTTTGTCTAACAAGGATCCATTTTAAATCTTTGTAGGTGCACTCAAGATCCGGATCAAAAGACAAAGGGGCCCTATAAGACAAATAAAATAGTTTGCTTTTTATCAAGAATAACTTCACCAACTGGGGACTATCATATGACTGCATCGAATAAGCTTCGCCAAAGGGAGATCACCGCCTAACTACATCAAAATAATTATGATAGTCCCATCAAACTCCGTCACTTGGAGGATGTACATAGACAACGACAGCAAACTATATCACTTGGAGGTTGCACATAGCAAATGCCATTCAAACTCTCCCAATCGGAGGCTGTATAGCAAACACCGTCCAAACATCGCCAATCGAAAGTTGTATATAGTAAACACCGCCAAAATGCCACCAACTAAAGGTTGTATTTAATGAACACCATCAAGACCTAGCCAACTGAAGGATATATATAGCAAATATTTTCAATACCAATCGAAGGCTACACACTTCAGACGCCCTTCAGACTTCACCAATTAGGAGATGTGTATATAGCAAGCACCGCCTAGTCTTTGCTAACCGAGGATTGTACATACAATACATCGTTCAAACTCCATAATTTGGAGGTTATATATAACAAATAACATTAAGATGAGCCTGTATATAAGCAAAAAAAGCGACACTTCGCTAGTCAATGACCACAATATAGCAACATCTTCAAAGCTCCATTGATCACGGGCATGCATGCTAGCAACTCGTCATATACTTGCAGTTAAATGTTATAATTACATACTTTGTATCGCTAGATATAGGCATTACATTACAATCGCCTCACTAGCTGGAGGCTTTACATTAGAAGTTTTGCATCGCCTGATACAGACGTTACATTACAGTCGCCCCGCTAGATAGAGGCTTTATATTATAAGTTTTTGCATCCCTAGATACAAGTGTTGCGCTAAAATCACCTCGCCATATGGAGGATTTACATTTCAAGTTGTGCAGTGCTAGATATAGGCGCTACATTACATTTGCCCCACCAGTCGAAAGCTTCACATTACAAGTCTAGCCTCGCCAGATAAAGCCTTTGCATTACAATAGTTTTACCAATCAGAGGCCTTATATTAGAAGCTACTTTACCTACATTGCATTTGCGATGCAAGACAAAGACATCAATGATTGTTTGAATATCTACACTCTACTCTTTACATTATTACTTTCATTCATGATTTTGAACCACAACAGGTACTTTTTACTTTTTTACCTATTTTACAGGAGAATACATCACAATGTGGAACTCTCTCTTAGCAACAAACTAGGGCAAGCTAGTGGAATGTCAAGCATCCCAAGCTACGTCAACGATTCATTTTTAGAACTCAACTCGACTTAATTTTAAGAACTCAGGGTCGACTCTTTGTTTAAGTTTTTGGCTCGGTATCACTATAAATCCATACTGGGGCATTTTTCCTTTATCATAGGTTTTCAGTAGAAATTACTATTGAACATTTCTCTTTCTCAGTTGGCCATAGAACTACATTCGACCTGATTCCCATGTTTAGGTATATGCAAGTTACCTTAGCTTGACTGTGCTTGTTTTCATTTTACTCGTGCTAACTTTTCATACTCCCACCACCTAATAATTTGACACTGGGTCAAATTTTCAATTCGATCAAAATTTGTTATGATTTTGCCTTCTCGAACTACATATGGCTTGATTTCTCATGAAACCTGAGATATGTAGGCAACTTAGAAACTAGAGTTCGGGCATAACTCTATAAAATGTCAAGTTGCTGCCCAAATGTTTTTTTGGTTAGCCAAAACTAGATTGTGTCAATATTTGTTTGTTCACACCTTCATTACACTCCTCCATGGACAAAGAAAGGGGCAAGATGTTGACACACAATTTTGGCTCTCCGTATTTAATTAGCTAAGTATCCTTGAAAAAAAATAAAAAGAATCTTTTCTTTTAAAAAATAAAATAAAACAAAATAAAATTTTTACGAAATATTTTTACTATTACTACTATTGTTATTATAATTATTGATATTACTATTTTTGTTATTACTATTATTTTAATAAATTTTTTATTTTTTTATTCAACAAATCATTTTATGAATATTATTTCTTACAATGATAAATATAAAAAAAAATCTTTACTACTTGCTTTAGCATTTTTTGGAAATTTTTGACAAATAAATATATTTTAAGTGTTAAACTAATTCTTGATTAAATGCAATTCCTCGTTGTTACAAATAATATTTTCATATAAAAAAACTTAAGCAATTAATTTATTATTAATTCACGCAAATTTTATTTTTTAGAACACCAAATTTTGAATAATTAATTTTGCAAAGTAATTATTTTAATGTGACTATTTGACTAATAATTTGATCATTTTTTTAATAGGCTATTTGGGCAAAAAACTTGGCAATTCAACTCCCTCAAAATCAGTCAATCCGCGTGTGCCACGTAGGAAGCATAAGGATTGTGCTTCTTTAGATCAAATCCTGACCCTCCAATTCAATCCAATGGTTCTAATTAATTCAACCTTTTCTTTTGTTTTTTTATTTTATATATATATATATATATATATATATACCTGTGTGTGTTTATTTATTTATGTACTCTAGATTTATTTTGAATCATCTGATCAAATGATCGGACGACTTAGAATTTATCATGCCCCAAGAGGGGACCGAAGATGTGGCTGGCACCCAAAGACCATATTTAGTCCCCAAGCGAACCACTTGATCTCATCACATTTATTCAATCAATCACTTTACTAATCAGTGGAAGTTAACGAAATGTAAATGGGCACATCTATCATCTAGTCTCAAAGTAATAACATAAATGATAGGCTAGTAGAAATGTCACGACCCAAGCCTAGGGTCTAGAAGTGACACGATGAATGGAGAACCCGAAGGAACTCCAAACAAGCCTCTTAACTTGTCATTATACATTCTTGGTCGTGGAAGCATATAAAAGACATCTAGAATAGAATGAGGCATTAAGGCTAAGGGAAAACTTTGCAACACCTCAAGATCAAAAGACAAGGAATCATAGGTCATATTATAAATGCATAACTTGTCCAATAAATACCTCTATATACATAGATAGAGTGGGTGCCAAGACAAAGTAACCGGCCTCACCCTCATAGTCGAATAAAACATATGATAGTGTCTCAATACATAGATAAGAGAAAGACAAAAACCAAAGTCTTCGAAATAGAGGACTCACCAACAAGCTTGGAATAGCACTGTCTAACCACGTAGAGGAGGATGATCAACTTGGACATTGGTTCCTATAACGTGATATCATGTAGGCCAGAGTATACGTTAGTACATTTGAATGTACTAAGTATGTAGGATGCAATGCAACAATAGATGAGCATCATAATCCCAAATGCATAACAACAGGCAGTAGGCATAATATATAGCAAGAAGACATGTATGATCAATGCATAAGTAATACGTACTTAAGTAATCCATACTCATATAGAATATCATATATGTAGAAGAGACTAAGAAAGACTTCCAAGGTATGAACCCCTTGGGGTTAGTGATGATGCCGCCCTATCACTTAGGTGGATGAGCACGAACCCTCATCTCAATTAGTGATAATGTCGCCCATCACCTAGAGGGATGAGTACGAACCCCCATCTCGATTGACGAGTATAAAACCCCATCTAGGTTAGTGATAATTCTATCCCATCACCAGGTGGAGAAGTATGAACCCTTCTCTCGATTACCCGAGCTCTTGTTCCCCCAGATCGGGCATGGTCTAATGCAACACTTTATATAAAGTTCATCATATACATAAATTTATTTCATCATTATATAGTCAATTATATCATACACATAAGCTATTTCCATCATCATAACATCATTCATATCATATCTCATGCTTTGGGCCTCCATTTCCTCAAGAAATCATAACCGGACATTTTATCAAACACCTTAGGTGTGTAACGGAGGTAAAAGACCATGCAATTTGGAGATGAAATCATGCAAGAAAATCTGTTATAAAACTATCAATCAACACATTGCAACGCCCCCAAGGCATTCACATCAAAACCTCACATCAAATCCAACATTAGATCCAAGTTAGAGCTCAAAATATGCTAAAATAATCATACTTTCATGAACTAAAATCACTGTGCAGTAAATTTCTCAATATACATCACCCACATGTAAAATTAACTTTAAATCATGTATTATTATGTAAAAAGAGTGTTTAGGAACCATGGGTGAAAGGACCCAATGGTTAAAGACCACATACCTCAGCTTTGCAGAAGTTTTTGGTGAAGGTTGACAATGGAGAGTTGAAGCTTGAAGAGAATCCTTAAATTTGGATGAGGGTTTTAGGTCTTGAATTTCGAATTAAAAATATGGCTAAGTGTTTTGGGGAGTATTGGAAAATATTTAGGATGATATAAGGGTGAAATTTGACTAAGTATAGATAAAAACACGTTGGGGAAACTTGGGCCCAACACTTAGAATGTTTTGGGCCGCACATGAAAACTGCCAGGCAAGAAAACACATCTCCTCGTCGCGAAGAGGACGCAGAGAAGATTTTGTACTGGAGTGCGCCCAAGGCACATCGCGGAGACATCGCGGAAAGCTCTCTGGAATTCGTCACTTACAAATTTATAACTGCTATTCTTTCGCTCTTAAATCGAGGTTAGACCCTTTTCACCTAATTTTGACCCCCTATCACAAATATGAAGTCGAACTTTCGAAAAGTGAACGAATTTTTAGATATATTGAAATTAAAATTTTGGGCATTTCGATGCACATTTTTGGGCACTTTTTGGGGCCATTTCAAGAAAGAACTAGCTCACAATCATAACAATCAACATCCAACTCTAGTCTATGAAGCCTCTATCACTATTAGGTGGTACCAATGATAGACGCATACTACCTCAATCAAAATAAAAGCTAAGCAACTCTAACTCTAAAGCATGATGAAATAACGTAAATGAATCCTCTTTGGTGCATTCTGGGATTCAGCTGTTTGGTATGTTAATTGCGTATTAGTTACCATGTGTTGGACTAATAGCCGAGATTCTCCTCTCAAAATTTAGGTACTGCTTGTATTTAAATTTACTCCAGTTTGTTTGAATGAAAATGACTAAATCAAGAGCACTTGACTACTTGTTAAGCAAATCCTCAAAACAAAGAAGACTTTTGCCACTAAAAAGACATGGGATTAGCTATAGTTGTTTCCTGTTGTAGGCCGAAAAGGGTGCTTCGGATTTGCGATTTTAGTTCATGGTGTTCTGAAACTCAATGTTGTGGAGACTTTCTGATAGAAATTTGCTTGCTTTACGGTCTATATTCTATTTGCATGATTGACGAACTAAAGTAGATCCCGTATTGGTTTGAGTGTTTCCCCTTCATGATTATTAAGAACATTGAGATGTTGTGTTCATTTTATTTATAACAAATATGGACTCAAGATCAGCTTTAGAAGATAACTACAATAGATTATGTTTTCATTTCATTTACTGCACTATTGGAGTTATACGTGTTGTGCTTGTAGAAATGCATCTTTAAATATATATATATATTTTTTTGTAGAAGTAATGCCATATTCACATCAAAACTAAACTGTTGAGGAATGAGTCTATTGTTAATTACTGGATCTTGTCATTTAAAATCCAAAATTGTCAAAATAAGATACAACCATGACTCTCTTATCTTCCGACTTGCATTTTCCTCTCCAATCGATTTTAGTTGAGTACTCATTTTCATTACGAATTATGATTTGCGACCCATTTTCCTTCCAATATAATCCCTGACATATGTTCCTGTACGTACATGAGCCCTAAAATTGTAGATTATAACTAATTTTGATAGGAAACACTGTGCTGCTTATATGTTTATGTAAGTGTTCTTCTGCAATTGTTTTCAGATTTCATGCTTAAAATCAATGTCACTCTCTTTAGCTCAAAAATTGTCCTATTTAATGTGTATAAAACTAGAATCTTCTCCTCATTGTATGGTTTAAAAACATTATGTTTTGTGTATTCTTTCTCTTGACCAGAATATGACTCAAGCTCAATATTTCTTTACTATGTAAAAGTCTTAATATTAACGTGTTAGTCAGTGCCTACCTGTGTAAATTTATTTGGGTCAACACTTGATTTCTTTTTTTATTTTTTACTTTTTAGAAGCTAGAATAAATCATCAAGCGTACTGGTTATGTTTACTATGTGTAAGGGTCATATCTTTTGTAGTGATTCATTTCTGTTCTAATTAAGCTTCAATGATGCTTAGCGAATCTTTAGAAAATGTATTACTCAAGTTATGTGTTAGACTAGTAAATTTAATACTTCAGGAACACATCAGCTTCTAACTCCTTGTTATATCTTATGTTTCATGTGCGCCATCGGGAGGTGGAGTTCTATTTTAGAACTTGACTTGGCCCAACTATTGAGCCAGCAGCTATTAGGATCGTCATCTTGCTTGGAGTCTCATAAATTAGGAGTTAAGTTTCTTATCCTTTCCCGTCATCGTTTGATTACACTTTTTCTTATACTAGTCGATTAATATAATTTTATGTGAATGCAAATTGTGTTGTGAATTAGTATTACTTACTCTAATGAATCTAGTAATGTGGATGTTGTATAGTCTTGACCATATTTTATAATCTTTGTTTAAAAGTTTTTAAATAGACCGAAGTCTTTTTTTTTTTATATAAATTTTATCTCAATAATCACCTTTAGGAATAAAATATTTATCGTAATAAACATTGACCTTATATTTTATAAAACTAATGTAATGATAGAATGAATCCCAATAATTAGGCCACTTGAGGTTTTAAATTGATTTTCTTAAAATACAATATAATGTTACCATTTGGATTAATTTAAACTCCTTTAGTTGATTTTCTAAAAAATAATATATATTTGGTCTATCTTAGTTTCTTTTGGGTTAATTTCCTTAAGGCATTATTATATCATTTTTAAACTAAATATGACTCAAGTATTTATTAGTTTTTTTTCTAATATTTTATTTCAAAAATTTTAAAATTTTCTTAACAGATTCAAATATACAATATGTAAATGTATATGTTTTACATCTTATTATTTTACAACATATAGTTATTTTTATTTTATCACCATAAATAAAATAATAAACCCGCATATATTTTTGAACAACATTCATAAATATATTTCATAACAAATGCATATAAGACAATAAGTTTTTTATAAATTTTAACATTCTTTATATTGTCTTACTTTATGTTATTTTATTAATTTATTTATTAAAATATCACTCTTACTGAATTTTACTCACTTTGTGGACATTGTTATATTTTACATTTTATCCATTATTTATCTATTTATTTATTTTGTAATAAGCTCTCACACCCAATATTTCGACATATTGTTCACAGTAAGTTTTTATGTGCTCATTTATTCCATATGATTTTAAACAAATATCTATGTTTTTCTAAACTTTCTTATATCTATAGTTTATTTGTTTATTACTTAATTGTCAATTTTATTTTATAGCAAATACGTCATTATTAAAGCTTTTCTACGAATATTATAGACATACATATGACATACCTAGTATTTTTGTTCTTTTTATAATTAATGAAATTTTGTTATCAATAATTTCAAAAATAAATAAAATGAATAATTATCATGAGTTATTTTCCTAAGCTAGGTTTAAGTACTATCTTCGAATAGGCTTTGAGGATGCCTAACACCTTCCCCTCGAGTAACCAAAATCCTTACTTAGAACTTTTACTGGTTTTGCAAACTAAAACAGAGTTTACATTTATATTTTCTAAAAATAATTTTCTAATTATTTTCCTTAAAATTAGGTGGCCATATTTTTCTAAAACCAGAGAGCACAACCGCATGATGTTGCAAACTATTTTGACCTGTTCGAAAATGAGGCACGACAAAGTGTGGGAAGAGACCTCAACAAACATAGAATAAGACCAGGCGAGCTACAACTCGAAATTTTGATGATTACCTCTCACCTGTAAAGAAGTGGACAACTTGCCAAGATAAACCATACTTCACCTTATGGGAGACCGTCTCCTTACTGAGAAGCAACCTTCATTATGGGAGCCTGTTCCTTCTTAGAGAGGATTTTATGAGTAACTTCACCTTACGGGAGCCCGCCCCTTGTAAGATCAAGTGGTCCTCCTTACGAAAGCCCATCCCTTTTTGGAGAGGATTTACCGATACTTCACCTTACGGAAGCTCGTCCCTTTTCATATCAAGTGGCATTCCTTACGGGAGCCTGCCATATTTTGGAGAGGGCTTTATGAGTAACTTCATCTTACGGGAGCCCGTCACTTTTTTGATCAAGTGGCCTTACTTACGGGAGCCCGTCCCATTTTGGATTAGGCATTTCATAGAAGAGTATACTAAGTGGATCCACTAGTATAGAAAGGGTATAACATAGTCCTATGGTAGCACAAAATTCAAGGAAAGAGAGCAAACCCTTCATCCATCGGTGCTAAATCTAATCCAACGAAATATATAAGATAATCATACTTTATTAACTTGCAATAAGCATAGAGACATGACACGAGTAGCTCCTAACACCATTGACCTCAAATGATAAGCCTAACTTCAAACATTTGAATGGATCATCATCAATATTACCCTTGCACTAACATCAACATTAAGGGGCTCACAAGAGGTATAATCTTAAAAAAAGGGCTTAGCTTCATACTTGCATAGTCATAGATAATTTTCATGAATTCATATCATACTTGATAGCCCATATTCGTCATGAAGTCACTTTACTTGTAAAATATGTACATATCTTTAGGATTCTTATCTTGACATTTCATCAAATACTTGGTGGGCACATATAAGGACATGTTCAAATCATGCAAAATGCAAGAGTATAGATCATGAAATAGTGAAATCAATGAATCTTAAAAGTCATGTAAATAAGCCCACTAACATTATGGTAAAACCCCATCATGGGTAACATGTATATCATATCAAAACTTCACAATAGTTCATAGATCTCACAGCTTTAATCATGTGTAGTCTTAATAGACAAAGATGACTTTATAGTATAAGCTCAAAATTGATATTTATGCATAATCAATAATATTTGACAAAACCTCAAAATATTTCATTCTCATATTTTATAATAATAGATACCCATAAGAAATACAACTTAAAATCATGCAATTTTCATAAAAAGAAATATTGGGCTTCATGGGTGAAAGTAACCCATGAATGAAATCCACATACCTTAGCTTTGGAGATGAACTTGATGAAGATTGTAGATGGAGATTTGAAGCTTGGTTGAATTCCTTAAGACCCGAAGAAGGTTTTGACACTTGAATTTTGAGAGAAATATAAGACTAAGTGTTTGAATGAATATTGGAGAATGTTTAGAATGATATGAGGGTGAAAAATGGCTAAGTATAGGTACTTTCATATATGGAAAGGTTTAGGCCCAAGACTTAAAAGTCTTGGACCAAAATAAAAAAACTGGACACTTTTTAACACTGAGGCACATCGCGAAAATTACTCTATCATGGCAAACTCGTCATCATCTATCTATAAGCCCCAAATCAAATTTGCTACTCATGATGATGAGAAATGCTTAAATTAACCTACTCTACATTAACAACTCAAAATACTGTCTAGATTCTTATAGTAGTCATAACTTAGAACTTCACACATCTTTACACAATCATGGATACATACCTCAAGCCTTATCTTATCTATTGAGTTATCCTTGTCTCACTCATCTTATCTAAGGGGTACTTGTTCCCTGCCCATAGCATCACTTCCTCACAAATCAATATCTTCATCTCGAACGTACTCTATGGTAAGCCTCTTAGAGCAAATCTCCAACTAATACTACCACTCTCACGATGTTATCTCCTCTTTAGAACTACTACTCAAAATTCAAGGTTAGGGTCTAGCACTTATATTTGCATCTATCACACACCTCTCTAATACCAACTCAGAACTACTAGGTAAAAATTTGGGGAATATAAGCCCATTGGAATCTCACAGCGAGTATTCAATCAATACATTCCCCTCCTCACAACTCAATGCCACTCATATATTCAATTATATCTCCTTATCCTACTAAGTTCATAACTCGATGAGTCTCATGAACTCTCACTTAAGAATCATAAGCCTAATTTTGATATATCACATTGAAACGACTTTTTTCCCTTATTTAAAATCCACACTTCACCCTCAATAGGATATATACTACAATACATCAACATAAACTTCCTTCTAATTTGAGCAAGCTCTATCATATTCTAATAATAACTTTTCCTTCATACCTCATCATGAAAATCATAGAGCATTTATGACTCTTTCATCAAACTTATGACAATTGACTCATAACCTTATTACTTACCTAATCGACACGTAACTCTAACTATAAGCCTCAATCAACCATCACTCTTTCTATCTCGTCCCTTTCTTTCCATCCTCCTCTTCCTAACTCGGGGTTGATTTGATCCTACTCAGGGTAGAAGACCTCATAGCTCACTCTTAGGTGGTAAAATAAAACTTATTAGAGACGTGAATTCTTCTCTCATTGGTAACGTCAGAAGCAAGTATTGAAAAGAGGGTCTAGGCACATCTAAAGCCAACTCAAATGCACGATTCATATGAGTACTAGTGCACTCTTTCTAGTCAATCAACTTAGTCCACTGGTCATCTCTTCTCAAGCCTGGTGCAGCTTCTCTATCATTCCGATTACTTTCTCATCGAGGAACTTATCGATAAGAATTTGAACATTTCCATCTCTATTACCTCGTAGGTTAGACATAATTGGGAGGTTTAGAGCAACGCATGAATCATCATAGGTTTCTTACATAATAGCTCTATCGTACAATTTAGAATGTGAAAAAAGGAAAACTTTTCCTAAATGTCAATAGTCTCTCATTTATAAAAGTGGGGCCCTCACACCTATTAATAAGATCCTATAGATACAACTTCATAGATACCCTAGGACACTTTAACTTTATGCTTTGATACTAGTTTATCATACCACAAAGAGCGGGGTACCTTCGGCATGGCCGACACTTGAAGAACCATTTTTGATTCCATAAGAGAACCACCTGGCATCGTCGTCACTTCTTACTCAACAACGGAAGAATACTCAGTAAAAACATTAATAGAAAGACAAAAATGTCATAAAATAATCTCGAAATAGATCCAATCTAAAAAATAAAACGCTCAACTATACTCTACTCAAGGTTTATGAAGCCTCTACCTCTAGCCGTTTAGATAGTACCGTGACAAACCATGGCTACCCAACTTAAGAAAATGGAAATACTAGTTAATAAAAAGAAGTCTCCTCCGAATGGAAAGGAGGGGTCACCAAATCTGGAACTCAAGAATTTTGAACCTCAACGGTGTGCATGTTGAAGTGCTCTATCACCTGTATCTATATCATGAAACAATGTAGCACCAAGTGACTTCAGTACGTGGAATGTATAGTATGTAAAATAGCTTAAGAAATAGATAAGGCTCAGACTCAACCAATCAACTCAACTCAAGACTTAACTTCTCATCTCATAACTCAACTCAAATAAATAATACAAATTTGAAGTTTGATATTGTGCTTTAGAATTAGACTCAATGTTTAGTCCAACTGAGTTCGAAAATCATGATATACTAAACTTAATTGTTTCTTGGGAGTTTCTCTAACCAATTTAACTCTCCACCCCACCATGAGCATTGGTGAAGTACAATGAAAAGATCATTGCCATGCCCACCCTAAACTTGTCATGGTAAAGGATGTCAATCTCTCCTCTCTCTTGGATCCAAAGAGAAAGTCCATATATTGGGACATAAGCCACCAAAGTTAACTGTACGACTATCCTACTAGGGCAACGTAGTTTTAGGATGCTCCATAATTACCCAACTCGATGCTCAATACTCCTTCCTAGACTAAAATGTGCTCATGAAAATAAACTCAAGCTTAACTTTTTAACGCATCTCAATCAAGTCAATTAAGTTCTAATTAAGTCAACTCAATTACTCAAAACTCAATAACTTAGGACCATCATTCATGCAATGCAACTCAAGACTCTAACTCACATCATGCAAGACTCTCACTAGTTATGGTCAAGTATATCATATCTACTAGTCTAAACATATAAGACATAATGAGTTTTCATCACATGCATATATGAAATAAGAAAATGTACTTATCAGGCTCAACTTACTCAAGTTAGAAAATTAGATTCATAATCTTAATTCAGTTAGCAGACAAGGAACACAATAAGTTTTAGGGCTAGGGTATCAAGCAAATGATTAATATTCCTCTTTCTTGATTTTTAACATTGCAACTCATCAGTGAACTCACTTATATCCATGAAGACTTAAACATGTATAAGAACTTAAAACTCAAGATCACAAGATTTACATTATTCGATTATTACTCATGAATTTAACTCATGTAGACAAAAGGGCACGTGGATGAACTTAATCTAATACTTTAGGTAGCCTTACATACCTGGATTGAATCTTTGGATCATCAACCTCAACAACTCTCCTCAAACTCCTTAATTTTAAGCTCCTCTTCCCTTCTCTTTAGCCCTATCTTTTTCAAGGACTTAGAATAGGTCTAAAACCCCTGTTACACTTAAAATGACCCATTTTGGTCATATATTAAGTCTAAAAGGGATTTAGAAAGGTTTTGGAATGCCCCTCACAAAATTTAAAAAATGTTCACCTCGGGACATGGGGTCCGCGATGCGGACAACATAAATGTTTTGTTTTTTTTGTCAAAAATTCTCTAAGAGAGATTTCTAATCCCGTAAAAAAAATTTAAAATAAAACCAAGTGTTGGTCTGCGGTAGGTGCGCGTCACACACTTGTTGTGCACCCTCACTGGTTTGCGTTTTTGCATAGAAAAATTATCTTTTGATCTAATTACTCTAAAAGTCAACTGAGACCATTGTCCTACTTAATTTTTCATTCTAATCGCAAATCCAGCCGCGGATTGGCCATCTGAGCATAGGAGACATGTTATGTACATATCTCTCTTTTAGGGTATTTTAGCAATTTTATTGGGTGTTACACTTGTGTTCCTCATTGTCCTCTTTTCGATGTTCTGGTATGGTTTCCTCACCAATTTCATTTTCACCACTCACGCCTCTTTGCTTCATCTGATATCTGAGTTTTGTTAGTGTTGCCTGTGATACTCCCTCATGGACTTCATCTTATCATTTAGAGAAAAGGTTATTTCTCTCTATCAAGATTAATCTGTGAGTATCAACTTGGCCTGACCATACTTGACCATCTTTCAGTTGTTTAACAGTTGTGTTCTCATGTAGAAAGTGGTGGACATTCCATGATGGTGTTAATATGTTCACTCTCCTTACAACCATTGAAGTTCCATGTCCACCCCAAATTCCTTTTTGATGGATGCAAGATTTAGCACACTTATTTTCTCCCACATGTCCATGTATATGGTTGTATTGCTTGTGCTTTGTGTAAATCCCACTTTTTGATAACTGTAGATAGGACACTTATTTTGTATATGCATCATGTTTCAACACATTGCTGGAACTGTACATCTCCCCTGCTAATGTCGAACCTATCCAAAGTTGACTTTTGTTGAAATCCTTTACTAGGGTATTTGCTATTTATCCGTGTTTAAAATCTTTCTATCCATGCTTTTAAAATCTTTCTAGCCATGCGTGGTAACTTCTTAAAAGATGTAAACTGTCAGATGCCTTGTGTTAGAGCAATATTTGCTACATATTCAACAAGATAATTAGCCTCCCTGTAGACATGGTGTAGTTGATTGTTGATTACTTCCCTTAATTTCTGAACAATTTCCCATGGGATTTTCCACTCTTGTGTTGGTATCTTCTTCAATCCTAGGAAGTCAGTCTCAATCAACATGTTCCCTAGACACTTTAGCTTATAATAGGTCAAGGCTTGTAGTATAGTTGTTGCCTCCTCAATAATGTTTGTACCTATACCTATGCTAATTGATGCTACATATAAAGGTCACCTAGGTCATCTCTAAGCAAAAACTAATATGAATTGATGTCAGGGTTTTCTTTGCAGGCCCTATCGATATTGAACTTAATCCAACCTTAATTAATATTTGAAGAGTTCTATTATATCTTTGCACCAGTTTGTCAGGCAACATATGCTTTCTATGTCTGATATTGTTCCTTTTTTCCCACATCTCCCATATGATAATGATAGGAATGGATTTTAGGATATTCCTTCTTCATAATCCATCTGCAAATATCCATCACTTAGTAGTAATTAACAACTATCTATTGACACTAAATCCTTCACAAGAAACAAATTGCTTCCTCCGTTTTAAGGTTGTGGGAGCTACTAGAAAAAGATGATCCAAGGTCTCTTCGATTCTAGGTCCACAACACCAACACTTAGAAACCACAAGTATTCTCATCCTTTTTAGCATATTTCACACCCCGAGTTCACACCCTAGGCGTGGTCGGTACCCAGAATCATTCCTGGTCCCAAGTGAACCACTTACCCTGTCTACTTTACTCAGTGGAAGAGTTAAAAGATAAGTCAAAGGCATAAATAATAATAAGCTAAAGATACCATAATATCTGAATAAACATAATAGTAGAAATGTCTCAACAACAACCTAAAATAAGATTTAAAACTCTTGACATACATTTATTTGGAATAGTCTGAATAACTATTAAAAATAAATTCTAGAAAGAAAACATATACAAAGCCTCTGGTTGGTAAGAGGCCTTACCAATAATTGGATGAAAATGCTGGTCCTCAGTGAAACAGGTCCAAAGTGCGTCAGTACATGGAATGTATGGTATATAAAATAGCCAAAATGGGAACTTAGGATAAGACACTATGCTCAAAGTAACTAAAATATGTAAAAAGATAGCATAAGTAATGAATGAAGTGCATGTAGAAAGTAACACATATGCTGAAACTTGGTATGTAGAAATTAGTTTATTTTAGCTTAGAGAGTTTCTCTAACTAACAACTACCACTATGAGCTTCGTGATGATACAACATCTTGTTCATGCTACCAGAGCGATCCTATACTTTGCCGAGGTAATGAATGAAAACTAGGGGAGTGGATCCATCCCAAAACTAGGCCATCTCAGTGGCAATGAGGAGTTATACTTTTGATACAATCCTATCCTACACTTGCTACGTAGTTTATGAGTTTAAGTTATTACTATTCTCACTAATATCGGTGATCATTCCCAAAATAACTTTTATTATTCTTATACTGAAAAGAGTATTCTTGCTTAAAGTATTACCTTTCATCTCTTTGGGACTTAGCCCAACTCTATAAACTTTTCTGAACTCATCTCTTCTCTTTGACTAAATTTGTATCAACACAAGATATTTGAAAACATAACTTTATTGCTCAGCTAACTTATAAATGTAGAAGCTTTAATTTCTCCTTAAACTTAACTCAAAACTGTGAATATAATAGTTTTTCATGAAATACATATAGGGTTCTCATAATTTCAACAATAACTGTAAATCTTGTCTCAATAGCTTAACCTAGTACCAAAATTAGTAAAAGCCATGATTTTTATCAAGAAAAAAAAATGCATGAACAAGTATTTTGATGAGATCAACTGATAATGGAGAAAAACTCATCTCAACTCATAAGCTTGATCTTGGGTAGGGACTAGTAGTTAAAGATACTAACATAATAGTAGAATAGCTTTTGGAAGGCCTTACATACATTGAAAATTAGTTTCTTGGAAGACTTGAAGAAAATTCTTGAAAGCCCTAGCTTTTTCCCTTTTAAACATACGTTTTGAGTTCTTGGGGTGTTTGAATGTTAATGATATTAATAACCATGGTCTAGGGGTTTAATTATGTGAAAACTGATAAGTTTAGGCTTAAAAGGGTGAGAAAAGATAAATATATCCCCCTGTAAAATTGCAGGTCGGGTCGCCTATGAGACCTTCTACGACCCCTAGAAGCTTCTACGGTTTGTAGGGAACCTTTCGTAAACTTTTGGGCAAATTTTACCATCTCTAGAATTCTCTATGAGCTCTATTTTATGACTCGTAGAGGGTTCTACAACTTGTAGATGGGTCCATAAAGTCTGGGGATGAAAATTGAAGTTTCAGGACTTTTTCCGCGAGTTAGCAGTACGACCCATACTTCATTTTATGACCTAAAAGGGTTTCGTATTGCATCTTTACACTGGCAGTCTTTAGTAAAATGACCATAACTTTTGACTACGAACTCCAAATATGGTGAAACTAGTTGCGTCAAAAAGCTAATTTAAAACTCTTTCATTTGCTATGTAATGAGATATCTAATTCTTTATGTGCTTAGAGTTATGATTATTTAAAGTGGACCCTTGCATAATCTAAAGCTAGAAACTCATTTTATAGGAAAATTTTGAAACTCGACTAAGTACTAGAGGTCTCTTATGACCCTAATACACTTTCCACATATAAGCGTGAGGGTTAAAACGTAGGTACTTATGAATATAGAGTTATGGGGTATCACAATATAACCCCCTTAGGATCATTCATCCTCGAATGAAGGTGAAACCAGAGAAATATATGCGTGCTTGCTACTCATGAACTAGTTTATCAATAAGAAGCTATCCAATTATCTTATTACTCATATTTATGGATGTACCTCAACTCGATAATAGAAAGAAGGAATATTACCTTCATGTTAGTCATTGGAAGGCATGGATAGGTGAGGATATCTAGGTTTCATATTTGTCTCAACTTCCCAAGTGGCTTCCTCGACAAAGTGGTCCCTCCATAATACTTTAATGGAAGCCACCTCCTTAGTACTGAATTTACGAACTTACCGATCTAGTATTTGAACTGGGTTCTCTTCATATGTCAAGATGTTCTTTGGGTCCAATACTCTTTGAAGGCACAGTCAGTGCGGGGTCTTCCAAACACTTCTTAAGCATAAAAATATAGAATACTGGATGAATAACAACTAACTTTGGGGGCAATTCTAATTCATATGCCACATTACTAATCTTTCTAATATTCTGGTACGGGCTATATCATGGATCGAGCTTTCTCTTTTTCTCGAATCTCATAACTCCCTTCTTCATGAAACCTTTAGGTACAACCAATCACCTATCTCAAATTCCAAATCCCTCCTTCTAACGTTAGTATCAGACTTATGTTGGCTTTGGTCTATCTTTAGTCTTTCTTGAATAACTTTCACCTTCTCCATAGCCTGATAGATTAAATCAGGTCCTATCAATCCTGCCTCACTAACTTCAAACCACACAATGGGTGATCTACACCTCCTCCCATAAAGGGCCTCATATGGTGCCATATGTATGGTAGCTTAGAAACTGTTATTATAGAAAAATTAAATCAAGGGTAAGTGATCGTCCCATTTACCTTTAAAGTCTAGAACACATGCAGTTAAAATATCCTCAAGAGTCTGTATGATCTGCTTTACTTACCCATCTGTCTGGGGACGGAAGACTGTATTAAGATTTACCTTTATATGAAGCCCTTTCTGAAAGGACTTCCAAAATTATGTGGTGAACTGGGCTCCTCTATCAGAAATAATAGATATGGGAACCCCATGCAATCTAACAATCTCATTAATGTAAAGTCTGGCATAGTTGTCAGCTGTGTCAGTCATCTTGATAGGCAAGAAGTGAGATGACTCGGCCATTCTGTCGATATGACCCATATTTAATCATGTTATCTATGGGATCGAGGTAGGTCTATTATAAAGTTCATGTTAATCATCTCCTACTTCCACTTTATAATTTCAATATTCTGGGCCATACCACAAGGCCTTTGGTGTTATATCTTAACTTGTTGACAATTTGGGCACCTGGACACGAACTCTGCAATGTTTTTCTTCATGCCACCCCACCAACAAACCTCTCGTAGATCTCTATACATTTATGTTGCACCTAGGTGAATAGAGTATTTGGAGTTATGAGCCTTAGCTAGAATCCCTATCTCTAAGGCCATCGACACTTGGTACACATAATCTACCTTGGTATCTCGGGACTCTATCTCCCCCTTTTGCAAACACTAATACTTTTTGCTTCTAAACATCTTTTTTCAACTGAAGGAGTATAGGATCCCGATCTTGCTTTTCTTTTGCCTCCACCACTAAGGATGACTTCTCCCTATTTTTGGCAATAGCACTACCTTCATCAGAATCTTCAATCTGTACTCCCAAGCATGCCAGTTTGTACACTTCCTTAGCTAATTCATTCTTTCCATCCTATGTGTTTGCATTGCTTTCCATGTTCAACGTGTTAAGAGCATCAACAACTATATTATCTTTACCTGGGTGATAAAGGATGCTCATGTCATAATCCTTTAGCAATTCCAACCATCTTCTCTGCCTCAAGTTTAACTCCTTTTGGCTGAATACGTACTGCAAGCTTTTATGGTCCATAAATACATCTACATTCCCACTGTAAAGATAGTGTCTCCAGATTTTCAGAGAAAACACCACAGTAGCAAGCTCAAGATCATGAGTCTTAAGCTGTATGGAAGCATATGCTATCACCTTGCCTCTTTGCATCAGTATGCATCCCAAACCAATTCTGGAAGCATCACAGTACACCACAAAGTCATCAGCTCCCTCGGGTAGGGATAAGACCGAGGCTGTAGTCAGCCTAGTTTCCAACTGTTGGAACCTCTTCTTACAAGCCTCAGACCACACTAACTTAACTTTCTATTGAGTTAGCTTATTCAATGGATTTGAGATAGAAGAAAACCCCTCTACAAAACTCCTATAATAACCTGCCAAACCCAAGAAACTCCTTATTTCTGTTAGATTTGTGGGCTTGGACAATTCTTTACTGCCTCAATCTTTTGGGAATCGCCTGAATGCCTTTGCCAGAAACAATATGATCTAAAAACGCCATAGATGCTTACTAGAACTCACATTTGGAAAATTTGACATACAACTGTGGGCCCTTAAGAGTCTAAAGGATAATTTTGAGATAGTTGGCATGTTCCTCCTTATTACAAGAGTAAATCAGATATCATCTATGAACACAATGACAAAAATATCAAGATATGGCCTCAACACCCTATTCATAAGATCCATGAAAGCCACTGGTGCATTTATTAGTCTAAATGACATGACCAAGAACTCGTAAAGACCATATATGGTTCTAAAACCTATCTTAGGGATGTCACTTTCTCTAACTTTAAGCTGATGGTACCCAAATCTGAGGTCTATTTTGGAAAAATAAGTAGCACCCTAGAGTTGGCCAAATAGGTCATCAATTCTACGAAGAGGATACTTATTTTTTATGGTGACCTTATTGAACTAACGATAATCTATGCATATTCTAAGAGAACCATCTTCCTTATGCACGAAGAGAACTGGAGCACCCTAAGATGAGATGCTTGGTCTAATGAAACCCTTATTTAGGAGGTCTTTCAGCTGTGTCTTGAACTCTTTTAACTCTGAAGGAGCTATAAGGTACGGAGGAATAGATATAGGTTGAGTATCTAGGAGGGTATTTATCCTAAAGTCTATCTCCCTGTCGGCAGGGACTCTAGGTAGATCATCAAGAAAGACTTCTAGGAATTCATTCATGACTGGAATAGACTAAAGATATGGTGTGTCGGCACTAGAATCTTTGAATCTGACTAGATCCTCTATGCAGCCTTTGGAAATTAATTTTTTGGATTTGAGATTTGAGACAAACTGACCTTTAGGAAAAACTATGCTACTCCTCCACTCTAAGACTGGATCATTAGGAAACTAAAACTTGACCACTCTGGTTTTATAGTCTATGGAGGCATAATAAGCATGAAGCTAGTCCATGCCTAAAATGACGTCAAAATCTACCATGTCTAACTTAACTAGGTCAGATAACATGCTTTATGGTAAAATGACACTAGACAACCCTTATAGATTCTTTGGAATAGATTCTACAATAGGAGTGAAAACATAAAGTCTCGAGAAGACACTAGAATGATCCCAAACTTTATGGCTACATAGGGAGTCACAAATTATAATGTGGCACCTAGGTCTAACAATGTATAAACATCATAAATATAAACTTTAAGCACACTAGTAACCATATCTAGTGAGTTTTGTTGCTCCTATCTAGTGACCATGGCATATAGACGGTTTGTGCTCCTTCTTACTCTTACTAAAGCACCCTTCTGAATTGCCTTACCCTAAGGTGCTGAAAAAACTAATTGAGATCTTTTATCCTTTGTGTTTTGCCTCCCCATTGGATAATCCTTTAAAAGTGACCACCTGACCACATCTAAAACATCCATTTGTGCCCACAAAGCACTCTTCTGGATGAGACCTTCTATACTTACCACAAACTGGATAACGAGTCGATCCTTGAGCTACGCTCCCCTGTGACTGGCTGCCCTAAAATATGCAATTCTGTGATCCCTGCTCATTTCTGACCCTCAGTGCAGGTGCACTAGCTGATGAAGGTACTGGTCCAAATGTCTTAGGCCAAAGGGATAAATGATTGGCATTTCCAGCCTCTCTCTTACTCATCTCCTAGCCTGATGTCTTAGCCCTTTTGTTTCTGAACTCCTCTCTATCCTATATTTTCTCCTCCTCTACTTGCTGCATATACGTCATTAGGTGAACTATGTCCATATCCCTAATTAGTAAATCATTTTTGTCCTCTCTCTTAGTCATTGAAGAGAGACCTGACACAAATAGATCCATCCTAGTACGTATGCCTGCCACCATAGTCGGAGCATAGTGGGACAACTGAGTGAATTTGAGGATGTACTCCTACACACTCATAGCTTCTTACTTCAGATTCAGAAACTCCCTCACTTTAGTGTGCCTCAACTCTATAGGAAAGTACTATCCCAGAAAGGCCCCCTCGAACATTAGCTAAATCAAAACTGGTGCCCTTTGTACTCTACCTTCCTTCCATTGGTCAATCTAGAGTCTAGCCACTCCCTTGAGCTAGTAGGCAGCTAACTCGACCCGCTCAGTATCACCCGTGTGCATAACCTAAAATATTTTCTAGAGCTCCTCAATGAAGTTCTTAGGATCCTCCTTCACATTAGACCCTATGAACTCTGGTGGGTTAATCCTCAGAAATTCACGAACCCTGGTAGTATCTGAACCATGATTCCTGCCATTTCCCGAATCACCTCCTTATATAGTGACTACCTCTACTAAAGTTTGGATGGCCTAGCGGAGCTCAACATTTGAGATGTCTGCTTGCATCGGTTGCTCGATAGGCATAGCTGGACCTCTAGGTCCCTTAGGAATTGGTGGCTCAGGATGGTTTGCATTCTGCCTGGCTGGGCGCCTTCTACCTCTGGCTGGTCTGACGACTCTACGTGAAGGCATGATTTAAAAAACAAGGCATGAATGCACGAATTAGAAAGGACTCAACTGCGGTAAACTCTAAAGCACGATATGGAATAACAATTGATAGCAACACTTCCTAAAGTAAGTAGGCTCTCTATTATGGATGTTGTGCGCTCACACCAATAATACAGACTCTACTAGACATGGTTTCATAAACTCTTTAGGACAGTTGAACCTAGCTTTGATACCAAGTTTGTCACGCTCTGAGTTCAAACTTTGGACGTGGCCAGTACCCAGAACTATTCCTGGTCCCAAGTAAATTACTTGGCCTGACTACTTTACTCAGCAAAAGACTTAAAAGATAAGTGAAAGACATAAATAATAATAAGCTAAGGATACTGCAATATCTGAATAAACTAAATAGTAGAAATGTCTCGACAACAACCTAAAATAAGATGTGAAGCTCTTGACATACAGTCTATGGAACCTCTAACTTAAATAGTCTAAATAACTACTGAAAATAAATGCTAGAAAGAAAAGTTTACGAAGACTCCAAAGCTTCTGACCGGTAAGAGGCCTCACCAATAGCTGGATGGAAATGCTGGTCCTTAATGGAGCGTGTGCTGAGGGACTCTGTCACCTACGTCTGCATTATAAAATGATGTAGGTCCAAAAGACGTTAGTGTGGAATGTACGATATGTGAAATAGCCAAAATGGGAACTTAGGATAAGGCACTATACTCAAAGTAATTAAAACATGTCTCAAAAAAATATAGCATAAGTAATGAATGAAGTGCATACTGAAAGTAGAACATATGCTGAAACATAGTATGTAGAAAGTAGTTTACTTTAGCTTAGGTAGCTTATCTAACCAACAACCATCACTATGAGTTTCATGATGATACAACATCTTTCCCACGCTGCCAGAGTTGTCCCATACTTTGTCGAGGTAAGGAACGAAGCTAGGGGAGTAGATCTATCCCAAAACTAGGTCATCTTAGTGGCAATGAGGAGTCGTACTTTTTGTACAATCTTATCCTACTCTGGCAACATACTTTATATGTTTAAGTTATTATTACTCTCACTCATATCGGTGCTCAATACTACTCTCAAAATAACTTTTATAATGGTCATACTTAAAAGAGTATTCTTGCTCAAAGTATTAGTTTTCTTCTATTTGGGACTTAGTCCAACTCTAGCTTTTCTTAAACTTTTCTGAACTCATCTCTTCTCTTAGATTGAATTTGTATCAAGCCAAGGTATCTGAAAACTTGACTTTATTACTCAGCTAACTTGTAAATATAGAAGCTTTAGGTACTTCTTAAACTCAACTCAAAGCTATGAATATAATAATTTTTCGGTTCTCATAATTTCAAGAATAACTATAAATCTTGTCTCAATAGCTTAACTTAGTACTATAGTTTGTAAGGGCCATGATTTTTATCAAGAAAAAAAATGCATGGACAAGTACTTTGTTGAGATCAACTAATAATGGAGAAAAACTCATCTCAACTCATAAGCTTGATCTTGGGTAGGGAATAGTAGTTAAAGATACTAAAATAATAGTAGAATAGCTTTTGGAAGGCCTTACGTAACTTGAAAATTATTTTCTTGGAAGAATTGAAGAAGATTCTTGAAAACCCTAGCTTTTGCCCTTTTGAACCTATGTTCCGAGTTCTTGGGGTGTTTGAATGTGAATAATATGAATAACTACGTTCTAGGGTTTTAATTAGGTGAAAACTAACAAATTTAGGCTTAAATGGATGAGAAAAGATGAGAATACCCTTCTTTAAAATTGCAGGTTGGGTCGCCTACAAGACCCTATACGACCCATAGAAGCTTCTACAACTCATAAGGAACCTTTCTTAAATTTTAGATAAATTTTGGGGTCTCGAAAATTCTCTATGAGCCTCATTCTACCACTTGTAGAGGATTCTATGACCTGTAGATGGGTTTGTCAAGTGTGGAGCTGAAAATTAAAATTTCAGGATCTTTTCCACGAGTCAGTTGTACGAGTCGTACTTCATTTTATTACTCGTAAAAGGATTTCGTATTGCACCTTTGCACTGACAGTTTGTTGTAAAACGACCATAATTTGTGACTACAAACTCCAAATGAGGTGAAACCAGTTGCGTTGGAAAGCTAATTCAAAGAGCTTTCTTTTGCAATGTCACGAGATATGTAATTATTTATGTGCTAAGAATTATTATAATTAAAGTTGACCCTTGCATAATCTAAGGCTACAAACTCATTTTATAGGAAATTTTTGAAATCCAACTAAGTATTAGAGGTATCCTATAACCCTAACACACTTCCCACACATAAGAGTGAGACTTGAAACATAGGTACTTATGAGGATAAAGTTATGGAGTGTCACAACACATTATTTGTAGGGATTGTTTTCTTCAGGACTCTCCACCTGCAGAAAAAAAATTAATATTTTACATCGATCAAATATACATTTTGTATATCTTCGAATTATACAATTTATAATTTATAACAATTTGATTTGACATGATTCAATTATCGTATCATATTTGAAACCTTTTTATCGTGTCAATCATCTTTTTTCATGATTCTGCAATGTTGAAAATGTAAATTGAATTTAAAGTGGAGTTTTGTTTGAAGATCAACGCCTCGTTTAGTGATGATGGTTAAACAAATGTAAATGAGTATTGACAGCATTTGTGTAAATAAATGTTATTATTTTATTGTTTAAATGTCAAATAGTTAACTTTTCTTTACCATCAATTGCTGTCAGAATCAAATGACTCAAATAATATTAAAATGAGACATTTCAAACTTGTCAACATTTAACTCGTCTTCATATTATATACTAATTTTTAATTTATGTGATATTATTTGAATTTAAAAAATTATTTAAATTTTTGTATAATTTTTAAATATTTTAAGTTATTGACTATTATAATTTATAGTACTTTTTATATTATTTTTAAATAATATATATTACTATCTATGTTTTAATTTATGTGACACAAATAAATTTAAGAATCAATGAAACTTATTTCTATATCTCTCAGATAATTTAAATTATTAATTATTATAATGTATAGTATTTTTTAATATTATTTTCTAATAGCATATGTTAATTCTTATGATTCAATTTATGTCATGCTGATAGACATTCAAG